>NW_019379717.1:234383-273163 GCF_000648655.2 Copidosoma floridanum
CTATAAAAATTAAAGCAAACTTACATACATAAACATCTGGACCAACTCAGTCACACCTATGATCACGTAGACGAAGCGTCAGAGAAACAGTTAATCGACCTTCGAGAATCAAGAGCACAGGCGAAACAGCGAGACTCGAATGGTGACCAAGCGGTCACCCATCCAAGTACTAACCGCGCCGAATGTAGCTTAACCTCGGAGATCGACGGAACTGCAACTCTACCGTTGCGCCACCGTGACCACCAATTAGTTATTATCGTTTATTGGCGTTGCAATAAAGTTTTGCATATGCCAATATACTGCTGGAGACAGTAAACTCATTATACCATATGTGACATTAAATAAGGTTCAAGAAAACAATACAACGAGGAATACATATGCAAGTGTAGGTTTTTATGTAAAGCGCTGAACACCCAAAAAATTAACTATGTAGGTTTGGTTTTTATCAAGGCAGAGCCTAACACAACGTTACCCTTTGGTAGTAATTTTTTTTCCTGATCTCTTATTGCATCAATTTCATTTTTTTTGTTCGAAAAATGGTTAAAAAATTGCTTTAAAACAACAATCATTTAGTTTTTGAAAGAGGGTTTTGCCACCTCTGGACTCCACACAACCTATTCTGCAAACCCTTAATTAATAACAGTAAAGTATACTTGTATTCAAAAGTTTTCTCACCTTACTAACCTTTTTCTTAGTTCTATTTGTAACTGTATTTTTCTCTTTTATTAAACTAATTTTTATCACGTTTGTTTCATACATTTCTTAACTTAAATATAAATATGTTACGACACTGTATTTTTATAAATCATTTGTCGTAATTAACTAACTTTATATCTGTTCGAATTAATTCACTATTACATAAAATTTTAAGAATACTTACCGTTGGTCTAAAAAAATATACCTCATAAACATTAAATAGACGTTTAAAAAATATTTGTAAGTTTCAAATCCTGCAGGTACACTTTTAGAAGTTTAATTATTTACTAGACAAAATACCACGTGCCTTTGGCACCCTTAAATAAAAAATAGGATACACGACTTAGGTAGAGGCCTTCCCACCCTTGAGCGCACTTTCCACCTTAGTGGTGTAATATACTATTCCATACACCCCCCTTTAGATTTAGTGCATTTAAGTTTAATCTTAGAACATACACAGCCTCAACTCCAGTCTGGCAAAATTTAGCAGATGGTGCTACGTAGCACTTATCATTTACGCATACACGAACACAAACGTTGCCACAGTACATATGTACGGAAAAAAAGTGATAGAGCAAACGTGTCCCGGTGATATAAATTTTATACTTTTGTCACCCCATAAAGTAAGCCCATAACATCTATGCTTTTAGTTCATAGTGTCTATTGCATTATTATAAGCAGAAGTAACCATAAAATCAACACAAGAAAGTACTGTTCATTTTCTATGCTGCTTTGGTAAGTCCATCCTGAGTGACTGGTCGAGGCAAAAGTTAGTATTATTGCTGCTTTTCTAATTATTTTGGATTTTTCACACAATTTCCATATTCTAATGATAGTTATCATTTATGGTATTTAAAGATTTGCAGTTATAACATTAGGTATTCTGATACGTAGGTATAAATATTTAAAAATTATAAAAACATTCAAGACTTTGCTTGGACATAAACTGTGACATACTGCGATAGGCCGCAAAAACTGGTTCACGCATAACCTCTTTAACAATGTTGATATTATTGTGGAATCCTCATTTGATTGAGCATACAGATGGACAGCAATATTATCATCACCACAATATATACAAGCCTAAAATAATATTAGCATGGGGGGCTTAACATTAAAAATTTTTGTGTAAATAGATTTTCGGGTAACTATTGATTTAAAATGATTAACAACTATTAAAGAATAACATTTTCTCAAACCAACGTTTGAAGCTGGACCCTCAAAGAAATCTCAATATTATCAATTCTTACCTATAGCTCGTGGAAGTAGGAGCGGAAGGAGGGTTACCTCACTCTGGACTTCAACTTAACCTTCGATTATTTATGACAATTTAAAAATCTCTGGAAATGTATGAGTACAAAACTTCCTTATTTATATTCCTAAGCCATCAAACATTTTATATTTTACATTAACATTTCATCAATAACTTCTTGATTTACATATACAATAATAATATTAATATTTATAATCATTAAAATAAAAATAATAATACTAATACAAACAAATATTTTACACGATGACAAATTCTACAATATGATTTTTAGCAGTGAGACAAAAAATTGTGGAAAATACCGACAAACAATAGTTGTTTAATTCAAGCGATTAAATAGTAATTTTTCAATCACCTTTATGAAAGTAGAGAACAGTTTTTTCATTTCTTAACTTAAAAGTACCATTATCGCAGCTTGATTTTAGGTAATCAAGCAAAAAAGTAGTATCCGTCGTTATTACAGATAAAATCTTTACTAAAATGATCCTTAATTTTCTTATTTAATCTGTAGTATTACCAACAGCGAATAATGGAATAAAAAAATGACGTACAAATAAAAGACTTCGTCATAGAAAGTGATATCTCAAATCCTTTTTGGAATAGCACCAACTAAGTTAGTTCTAAAAAAATGCAAACACCGATAGTTACTTAAATTATCGCTTACTTAGTTAATTTTTCAAAACAGCGATAACTGTCATAATTTCTCAAAATAGCGCTAACTCAATGTTACCTTTTGTTCTTTAATCTTGTACTGGCTGCATATCGAAGAAAATGAATACCACCTTGTCATTAAATGACACTCCAGATGATATTAAAGAATATAAGTAAAATAATGGATTGTCTTCTTGCATTGTAATACAAAGTTTTAATTACTACATTAGGCTTATGTTGACTTCTAAACCAACGATTTTCTTGTAACTACATATATTGTTAGATAATGATAAAAAATCTACTTTGAGTCTTGATTTGCTCTTAATCATATTAAAAAAGTTCTTCTATTTTATAGACGTATATTAATACTTATTGAGATGCAATTTGCAATATCAACAATCGTTGTGTATTACAAATAACAATTGTAGATGCAATAGTGGAACGACGTAATATTTATTTTTGTAAAAAAATAAGCAGGCCTTGCAATGAATTTTTTTTGCGAGAAAACAGTTAACGGAGATAGTTGTAAAACGATGGAAATGTCAAAAATTCTGGAATCCACAGGATAGTTTGCTGCACTTTATCTTTTTTCAAATACTCTGCCAATAACTATAATTTCTCCACTTCTATCGCCCAGAAAATGTATAACAACAACACGCTCATCGACTTATATGCAACAGTCATCTGGCTTATCCGTCTTGAATTCAAATGTTTTCAACATTTGTTTTTTTGTGACTATTAATGGAATCAAAAGGCAATTCATTTTATGTTAGTCCTTCCAATTTTGGAATTATAACATTGATTTTCACTGTATTGCACGGCCTTGATCCCTCTGAAAGCCGATGGTTTATTTGCTGCAAAACCTTCTTATTTTTTCTTCCCATTCTCTTAATAAATTTCATGTTGTTTTAGAATTTAAACGCACTAAATGACTTCAATGGCCCGTACAGTTTTTCGTCGTTAGCCAGATGTACTAAGCTGTGGATTGTTGATGTAACAAACTCAGAACCATGTAGTTCTTTGTATTGACGTACAAAAAAGTTCAGTAACTAATGACTATAATCTACATATTAAACACATTATTGAGGACTACTCATAGGTCTTATAGCAAGACTAAATCTGTTAAAATGAAGAATATTATCAGCAGGTAGGAAGCTATTATCCAGGATTACGAAAGCTGAATACATACAGAATCAGCGCAGGGTTGTAGTTTTCCATCTACCTAGCTCTGATAAATCTTGAGGCTTGCGATTAAATTCTTTGGGTGTGTTTTGTGCTAAATTTTTTAAAACATTTGAAAGTTTAGTCGCTTGTGCAGCTGCAAACTTTGGAATAAATTTAATTCACATATTTAATACGATTCTTGTAGCACCGAGAAACACAAGATGCATTGGATTATGTGGACGTTGCTGTACCATATCAATAGACAAAGCTTCAAATGGGAAATTTTCTACATGGTGCTCTACTTGAACACTATTTCTTAATAATTCGTTTCTTTGTAAGCTTGCTTCTTCATTAACAAATGTCATTCAAAATACGTAAGTTCTTTTTTCAGAACTTTTTTCACAGCCCTAGTTACGGTTATGCTGCTTTGTAGTGGTACAAAAACTACGAGCTACACTATCACATACTATACATCTCAGTGTGAATATATACTGAGCCCCATCGTAGTTGAGATCTTCAGTGTTTAACTGTTGATACTCCCTTATGAAAGGCTAAACATACTTATTAATCGATCGGGATTTTTCAGTACCATGACACACAACAATAACGTATGGTGGCTCATCAGCTGTAACAATGTGGCCTTGTATTGGCCACAAAGTTCTATTCGTAAACTTTGTAAATGGCAGCCCATCAAGATTAATATCAACATGTATTGTTGTGTGTAGTTTAACCTTTTTATCTAAAATTTGATTCAATGACTTCTGCAATCCGTAAAAAGTTGAAAAAAATTTTTTCGATACTCAATCTGTTACAAAAAAAATCTTATAAGATCTTTGTTATTGATGATCAGTGCTCTAGACGCCAGCATTTGCAATGCGCGAAAATTAAGAAATACTTTTTATTGAAACTCGAAATCTTATAACCCCAGAAATTATTCGAAAATGATGTGTTGGTCGGCTTTGGGATTCGGATGAACCCCCACTTCGGGCTCAGAGCGTATGCTTACACATGTACGAAACAGTTGATGAGCTGATATAAAGACAGCGTGAATGTGTTTCATTTGAAAGCAGTTCTATAAGCTGTAAAAGAGAGGATATCTGCTCTGAAAATGTACAAAGCGTTATGGTCTCTATAGTCACCAGATTAACTTTTGTTTACACGTGCGAACATACTCTCTTCTAATTGAGTAGGGATGAATTTATATAACAACCTAAGAGCTAACAAGAACAATTCAGATTTGGCACCCCCTCAAA
This sequence comes from Copidosoma floridanum, assembly GCF_000648655.2. The sequence goes on from NW_019379717.1 coordinate 239,418, forward strand.
TCACTGCTCACAAAACGTACAATCTATGGGGCGAAATACAAGCAAGCTCACTATGTATTAAGTGATATTTATGAATACTTTATTACAAAATATCCACTGTCAAATGTCAACTGACATAGTTATCCATTTTATGTTCCTCGTGATAAGTTACTTTAATTGTTACTCGAAAGTGAACTTTAAGTAATCTAACTAAAAAGCTAATGCAGAATTAAGCAACCATAAGGCTAAAGAAGTATGTACGTACGTATATGTACGTATAATTTTATAACATCTTTTTTACGACTTGACCAACTAAATAACTAGTACTCTATGTTAATTATAACTGCTTCGTTGTTTTAAGAAAAATAATAAGTTTTTAAGGAAAAAAAAATTTCGATAAAATGTTATAATTTTACTGTTTATATTGACATTTGGTAAGACGATCCATTTATCAATCCATTTTTTAATTACCACAGGCTTCTGATACCAGACAACTTAACTGCACTAACAGTCATAAATACGTACCACGCCAAAGTTATGTTGCAAAAAAAATAAACAAGTAGAAACTGAAAAGTATTAAACTGTAAGACTGAAAAGTTAAGGGTATAGTTAAAAGGATAGTAAGAAAGAAAGTAAAATGAAATGGGGACAGAAGAAGCCCGTACAATATGTAAAAGAAAACGTGTGCTTAGCTTTGGAGAAAATAAAAAAAGGCCCAAAAAAAACTAAACAGATTGTTGCAAAATGAAAGATTTGTTTAATAAACTTAATCAAGAGCAAGAAAATATAGACAGAAAAATTTAATACTTGCATGTTGTTTTTAGTCATTATCTATTTAATAATTATCTACTTAACTGCAGGATAATTGTTTGATTACCTTTAAATTCTTTTACGTTTCATTTGCTTGTCTAGTTAGGAAAATTTTAATGATACAATTTTACATTTCTACTAGCAGCGCAGCTTTGTTGGTTGAAGGCTGAACCAATTCTCGTACCAAGTATGCAGTTCAAACTGTAAATGCGTAAATAGACCCAAACATGAGCCATCTAAGAAGCTTAGAAAATATAATTTAATCATATAAGTGACGGATCTTGTTAATACGTTAAAGAAAAAAATGTATTAAATGCAATCCAAAATTTTTATTGCACTATGAAATTAAAAACGTCACATCAAACAGATTTTGTTTCTTATGTTGGGAATAAACTAATTTTTTATACATAAACAAGTGTTAAAAATATGCTTTGTAGGCTCTAAAAAAAATGACAGGTAATTTTTCTTGCCCAGCTGCCTCTGAAGGTAGGTGTAATCATTTTTTAGATGCTTGTCGAGCATTTGTCGAGGTGTATAGGTTAGTAAATATGTAAACAATAAACTGAAAAACAATTATCTATGATAAATACTTCATTAGTTTTTAAGAATTGGCGAGTTAAAAATAGCAATAGTGACGTACACTGACTATACCGATATACTATATTGCATTTTTTTATTTTTTAACGCGTTAACTTATTTTCAAAATAGTTGTCTTTCTTAAAATGTGAGCTGCTATCGAATGTTTTAGTATTCACTTAGGTTATGTTGCACGCCTCAATCTCTTATTTTTGAACACAACTATAATTTAGTATATTATGAAAAATAATTCCGTGCACACTTAAGTTACTATTGCACTCAGACACACTATAAGGAAAGCTCTGGGACTTTTGCGTATTCATTTTGAAACCAAAAAAAAATTCAGAGTAATTGGAGCTTGTATTGTGTTTATGGCTACTATACTGCTTTGTATTAATGGGTACTATACTAACTTTATAATTGGTAGTAGAATCGCTTAACATCGCAAATAGCCAGCAGTAACTAGCTACTTTACCCTGTACTCTGTGTTGATCAAGTATTGGTTTTAAAAGTGCTGAGTAAACGATTAGGAGATCTTTAAAATATGAAACTTGGTACGGAGCAGTCAAGCTTATGTCAATTTTTATTAAGTTAAGTTTACTGTCGTAAGCAAACTGAAGTAGGTTGGATACATTTCTGTTGCGTGTTGTTCAAAACACGCCACTTTGCTCCCCATCACAAGAATTATTTTACCTGAAAAGTGGGATATGTACTAGCCAAGTTGTTGGATTGTATCCAAATCCGCTAAGTAATTCAAAGTTTGATTATTGGCATAACTCAGAAACTCTGCTTTTCTGTTTTTTCTTCTTATTTTCTCGCGTGCATTTATCGCCATTGGGAGCAGTGCTAATTACAAAGTTTAACTAAAAAAAGGCGTATGAATATGTGTGTCATTTGATTATTGCAACAAAAATTATGTGCAAAAGAGAGAGAAAAGAGGGGGAGTAGAAAGAGATGAGAGTTCTAAGAACTTGAAATGTAAGATATAATAATTGCTTGGATTAGTCTTTTAGAAAAATACTTTTATTGGTATTATATGAGGCTCTTGGTTTTAAAAGGCTTTGGCCACGTTCTGACGAAGCGGCAATGGACGGGACGAGCGATGTGTACATTTTTTTTATATTGTATTGTGATTGTAGTGGGTCTGTGCAACTCCTGACCCATGTTGCCTTCGTTCCTCAAATACATACATTAATATATGTGTGTGCGTGAGGGGGGTTTGTTGGTATGGGGGGAGGATGTTGCAGAATATATTTTGTAGTGAATTAGATAACAAATAAGCACCACGTACAATCATTTGTGGCTACTGCTTGTTAAAACATTAACTACTTAAAAAAAAACTTCAAGTGTATATAATAATTTGTAATTAAACATTTTCATACATATGTAAATCTGTGCGCAATTGGTAACAATGCTTCTGAGCGATTGCTCACATTTCTTTCCACTCCACCAGCACTTCCAAATTCGAAGACAACGAGATATGGGGGGGGGGCTGAAACTTTTTTTGTTTTGTTAACCAAACTTAATTATGGTTAACGTAATGAATTTACCATAAATATGCTACCGGAATTTTTCTAGCCAAAACATACCAAAGGACTTCAAATTATAAATGTATTTGAAAAAAAATAAGAAAATTTTCTTGCTAACTGCTTGAAAATTCGAGGAACTATTTGAATTTTATTCGCTTATTACCTACTTAACTCGCCGTCTATTTTGACTGTGAGGCCGTTGCATAATTAATTGTAAAAACTCACGGTTTCAAAAAAAAATGTGAAAAACAAAGTTAATATTGTAATGATTGTATAAAACAAACGGAGATGAATATAAAGCTTCTTAGAGGCTTTAGAGAAGTGATGTTTTAATAATATCCGTTTAAAATTAAATTTTATTCCAATTCCCCCCCCCCCCCAATTACAGTGGTTGAAAGATCTTCCAGACAAATCCCCCACCAGCCACCTACATGTCATTTAATTTTACAAATTTTAGAGATAAAAAGTTAGGGCAAAATTTTATTGAAAACAGATGGCATTAAAAACGTTTTTTTTCTGAGGCCCACAAAAAGCTACATTATTATCGTCATCCGTTTTGAACCGTAATAATCTTGATGTTCATGAGTACTAGAAGTTAACTTAATTTTATCAATGGGTAAGAGTTAATGTGAGTAATTGAATTTATTGGCATTCTTCATCTAATACGAGATAGCCAAGACTATTCATTTTTTAGTTAAAAACTACTAATTCGTAGAAAAATTTTCATACGTAGCAGTTCATAAGAGTGCTATCTTGACCAGGCCTCGAACCTGCAATTATTTTCTTACCGGGAAAGGGCGTTACCAATTTTTCCACCGACGTCTCAGTGACTCTTCTTCTCTATTGCTTCATTTTATACTTTTGATGACATTTCAGTCAACACCCGTTTATGTGATATACATGAATATTGAAGAATCATCTAATTTTTGGAAAGAAATTTCAGGAATCGCTTCAGGAGCGTTGTAACCAAGGGCTAGCTGGTTAACAGATTGATGCTCTATTTTATCATTGCTTCAACTATTATTATTATTTTTTCAAAAAGGGATCTTTGTAAGAGGGTGTTACGTGGGATTCTCGGTGCAAAAATAAATAGAAGCATGACTTGTTGTTACTTATGCTTTATTAGAATTACTTATATTTGAGGGAAGTTGTGCGTGTCTTCTCGTCTCACAGACTTCGTCCTTACCCTCTCGCGTCTCTAGCTGATCTCCTCGTCCCTTCTCTCTACCTTTCCTATTACCTATCTTCTCTATTCTCCTACGCTTTAGGCCCAAGCTAGCAAAGGCGCACGCACGCATAGCTATATGCTATCGTACGTAACACATCCGAGGCCGCGATGCCAACGTCCTTGGCGGCGATTTTCTTTTTGATGTGTATGTCTGTGTTGTACTGTTTGTGTTGTATAGCATTTTCCAGTTAGAGGAAAGAGGGTGGTTTGAAGCGCCTTATCCCTATTCCCTCTACTGGTTTAATTTGCTATAATTTATGTGTATACATTTTTTGTTTGTTGTTTGCACGCTTCCCTCGTACAAAAAATTTGTTCTAGAATACGCTCAGTTACTTATATTATATAATTGCTCAGTTACAGTTTCCTTGCTTATTATTTGTGTACATATGCACTATACAGGGTTATTAAACAATTTATTCTCGCATTGGATAAAAATTGATATAATTGTGAGCTTCATATATATATATANGTAGAATTTCTCTGAGCTTGTCTGTTGATTCTGTCAATCCGTACAGAAGTTGTAGGCAATGAAACAGACAACTTTTGTCTTTAGGGACATCAATCATTATAAGCTCTCTGTGAGATTCTGCGCATTGATATATATATATTGTGTCATGGATGTCGAGGGTCAAGGTCTCACTGCACTCATTAATTTTATTATTAATGAATTTTTTCTTTGTTTTGGTTGCTTGGACAATTATTGCCCTTATATCAGTACGCCACTTCGATTTGTCTTGATACCATCCTGTAAAATTATTGCTGGTTTCAATGCCAAACTATTGTCCAGTGACGTTTCGTTGGCTCCCCCACTGGTGTTCTTTCGCTTGTTATCCCTGAAATCATTTTATAACAAATTAGTAGCGGAGCCCCCGTGGGAATGGCACTTAAATTTGACTATTGCTATAAGGAAGAGAAGGCAAGTTGAGTCAATATGCTGAATCTTTGCACCCAACGTAACAGAGTAAAAATGATCTGTTTAATATTTATTAGATGCTAATAGATTTTGCCATTGGGTACTTGTTTGTTTTGCACCCCTGTTACATATTATATTTTTCTGGCCTTATATTAAATTCTTACTTTTTTGTAACAACTCTTTTTTCGTGTACAAAATGCTTATACTAACCTTCTTATGAAATATAACATTGTTTTTTTTTGTTTTTTTTTGCTTACATTAGTGGTCTCTGAAGAATGTGATGATTGCATACGCGATTCAATCATATATGAAATGTGTTTCTTTTCTTTTCGTCTGATGTCAATTGAAAAATATTTCTCAGCTATAATACATATTTGCTTCTTTCTCTGATTGGTGACCATGTACGATGTTGGAAGGGAATTTCGTAGAAAATTCGTTTATATTTTAGCGGTAATTTGTTGGTTTTTATGTTTTTCATTTCTGTATGATTCGTAAATGTTTGGTGTTATTTTTCACTAGATACATACTCTTGTCAGACAATACGAGGGTTTTTAACTTCCCATTACGTTGTCATAATCGAGCTGTTTTTTTTTCTCTGGTGTGTACTCTTCTGCCCTGGTAGAACAAGCATTCACTAGTAGTATTGTGTAGTGTTTCTGTAGCAGGGTTGCTTCGTTGTTCTGACAATTTATGTTTTATGTTTCCTGTGGATTTTGAGAAATTTTTATCACAGGTGTCCGCTTAGGATGTTCTGGCTTCGTTTATGAGACTGATGACTCATATTATAGGGTTTTTGCCATATAACACGTATGTATGTACATATGTAATGTGTGTATATGTTTTTTTTTGTGCTTTGTTGAGAGCTTTCCCCTGTAGGCTCTGCTATGTTGTATAACTATGCATGTAGATGCTACTGTTATTGTCATGGTGAAATGCTGTTTCAGATTCAATTGTGATTTTGATCCCTTATGTAGTGTTGGAAATCTTATTTTATATGGCTTCCAAACTAAACGTGTGTGACTATTTCCCTTGTTCAGTTTTATTTTAGTCTCGTTATGTAACTAAATCTTCAGAATTTTCGGTAGCTGTTGTCATCCTCTGATAACCGTTGATTTTGATAGTAGGTAAGGAATATCAGGATTGGCTATAAATAGAGTACTTGACGGATTATAGCTAAGTGCGCAATTCGTAAACATTTTTTAATTGCAGCTGTATTTCTTAATAATAAAAATTAAAATAATTTGAAAAAAAAGATCTTTTTTTTTTTGTTAAATTTTTGCATGTCTCACGTCCTTTAGAATCGACTGATAACATTATTCTGAAGTGTGTCACATTTAATCGTTATTGTACTTGTAATTATTTTGTTATTAAATCTCTTCATTTGTTGTTGTATTGTTAACAATGTTTTTCTTTTGATTGTTTTTTTTTCTTACAAAGAACAATAATAATTAATATTATTTACCTGTTTATTGTTATTCTTATTATATTTTTTTCTATGGTTTCGAGTGAAAACATAAAATATTTTTATGATAACAATATTTCTTATTGGTTTTTTTGTTGACAATGTCAGTTTTTTTTTAAGGGTTGCAAGATACAATAGCTCTATCTTTTATTCTGTTACTTATTTTTCTGTAAGTTGGATGTTGTACAGCTAAAAAAAATTTAACATAAGTATACTCTGCTCTTTCTTAATTTTTTTCTTTTCCTTTATTTTGCGCGTGCGTCCGAAGGTCATAACAAGAAAAAAATTTTTTTTTGTATTTTATCAATATTCTTTCCGTAGGAAAAGGGGGGTGTTTATTGTCTAAATGTCTGTTGGTTACGTAGTTATTAGTTATTTTACATTTTCTTTCTGTATAACTTGTTGTTTTCTATCGCGGCTCGCCCGAGGGCCGCGAATTAATGAAAAATAACGCTTTTTCCTATATATATCAATCTATACACGTACGCTTCTGTGTATCCTGTCTTCCTACACAATAAACTATATCGGTAAACTGTCTTTATAACTCTTATATTTAGTATTTCTTCTGTTATTATTATCATTACCATAATTAACATTATTAATATTGTTATAACTATCGTCGTTGTATTCTATTCAGCTAATGGCTTACAGTCGCTTTAAGGGTCTGGTGGGGGAGGTGGTTCAGGTGGGGGCCTTATGCGCTTTTCGTTGGGCTCCCACACTACTTCTTCATCTCTCTTACTCTTTTCCTTGCTTTACATATCCCATGCGTCCTCTTCATCGTTCTCTTCGTCTTGTTGGTCGTAGTCGTTGCTATCTCCTTTAAAATTTCCTTCTGTGTTATCTCGAGGTTCCTGGGTACTGGAATCATCGTTTTGCTTCTCATTAAAATATTTGGGTAAGTGATTGCCACTAGTTCCTTCTACAACGGCTTGACAGTGTTAGTTTCTGAAATGCGTGTGTTTAAATTTTTCGTCTTTCCCCCCCATGAATTAATGGTATACTATCTTGTCGGGTGATACTTGTAGTTGTATACATATGTTTGCTTCATATTCTTGTGAAAATATAAAAGCACATTCTCTGTCACTGAATTAATGGCTGTTATTTAATATGTGTTTGGCTCCTTAAGGGTCCTTACATTTATTTATCTATTCTGACCCACGTAGAATTTCTCTGAGCTTGTCTGTTGATTCTGTCAATCCGTACAGAAGTTGTAGGCAATGAAACAGACAACTTTTGTCTTTAGGGACATCAATCATTATAAGCTCTCTGTGAGATTCTGCGCATTGTGTCCCCGATACTCGAATCTTTGCATCCTCTTCTTCGTTCATTGCGATTGGTGTGTTTTCGCTTTTCCATACATCGATTCTTATGCCCTCTTTTCCTTTAATGTCTTTCTTCTCAACGTCGATTGAGACCCATGCTCAAAATCGATTGGTTGATTTATTAAATATTGACCTTAAATTGGTAATTCGACCTTTGTTATTATTTTACTAATCGTTTCTGCCGTAGGGTACTTGTTCATCTGGCAGTTGTTGGCTCTCGTGTTCGTTCGGTGCCTTTCGGCTTTGTTCGGTCGTTTCCGTCCTCCACTTATCTACTTGCTGTCTACCTTTGGCTCTTCTCTCTCCCTAATCATGTACTCCTCCTATATTTTTCGATTTCCCTTCACTTTCTTTGTCTCTGTCAGGTGTTTCTGCTGTTGCCATTTCCCCTATTGCTTTCCTAGCTTTCCGCTCTCTCTCTCTTTCTCTGCTCTTTCTGCTGCCTCACTCTTCCGCGCTAGTTGGTAACCCCAATGTTTTTCTTGCTCGGTTTCCCTCTGCATTGATACCAGTGTATTACAATGCGCAATAATAATTTCCTTTAAGTTGTGCAGTCACTCGGTGGTGTTGAAAATCACAGATTTTCCTATGTAGAGTATCTAACTGTCATTTACGGTTTCTGTGTTATGTTTTCTCTGTTACACCCTTGTTTATAAATAGTGTGCTCGTCGTTTTTACCCCTTTTTCATTGTTTTACTCTTTGCACATGTACGCCAGTTTATCGGCCACTGGTCCTTGCGACAGAATTTTTTCTTTATCGTTTACCGCTGTAAGGTTGTTTTTATCTGCCTTATCTTTTAGTTTTCCCGTCATTTTCCGTTCTGATCCTGTATCTGTTCCACTGCATTTGTGGGTACTTAATAACTGTTCACTTTCTCTAAGTTTTTTAGGCTTCTTTTTAATTGCCTTCTCGTCTGGCTTGTCTAAGTCAGACGTTTCGATTTTTACTTTCCTGTTCTTTCTTATTAGATTCCTCTGTCTCTTTATACGCATTTTATGTATATGTGCTGGTGGTGCATTTATGTCTTCGTGATCGTTCCTTTTCTGTTTTTCCGCAAGCTCGTATAGCTCCCAGCTTGGTAGTTCTGGGTTTTTTTCCCCTTCTTTAAGTACTGGATTGCGAGAAAGAGCATCCGGTGCTTTAATTTTCTGTCCAGGTCTATAAACAACATCGAAGTCATATCCACGGAGTTCTGCCTTCAATCTTCTGAATTTGAAGTCTGGTTTCTTTGATGTGTGGAAACGTTTGAGTGGTTCATGGTCAGTTACGACAGTAAATTTACGACCGAACAAATATGGCCTGAGCTGCTTCTTGGTGTACACTATCGCCAATAATTCCTTGTCGTATGTCAGATATCGTAATTTACTGCCCTTCAAGCATCTGGATGCGTATTCGCAAGGGTGATCTTTGCATATCTTTCCCTGGCTTCAAATTGCTCCGATAGCGTAGTCAGATGCGTTGTTTGTTACGATAAAGGGTTTTTTTATATCTGGAGCTCTCAGCACTGGCTCACTGCACAGAGCGTTTTTAAGTTTTGTAAATGCATGTTTTTGTTCCTCTACCCATTTAAATTCAGATGTGTTTCTTGTAAGCTTTAAGAGAGGTTGGGCTATTTTTGCGTTATCCTTGATAAAACGTCAATAGTTTACCGCCAACCCAAGGAATTGTTTCATTTTCCTCGCATTTGTTGGTTTAGGAAAAATTTTTACTGCTTCAATTTTTTCCGGATTTGTTTTGATCTGGCTGTTGCCTACAATATGACCCAGCACTTTTGCTTTTTTTCTAAGAAATTAGCACTTTCTTGGTTCTATTGTGAGATTTGCATTGGCTAGCCGTCTTAAAAGCCTTTTGAATCTTATCTCATATTGTTACAAATTTCCTGCGAAAACCATGATGTCATCTACATGTACCTCTATTTTGCGTCCTTGTAAGCCTGCTAGTGCCAGTTTTATCACTCGCATGAATGTACTTGGCAAGTCTATGCATTCCATCGGGATTCGTTTATATTAGTAATGTCCATTTGGTCCTTATAACGCAGTTTTATGAGCATCCTCCTCATGAATCTCTATTTGGAAAACCCCGCTTTCCAGATCTACCACGGTTATATATTTTGCAGCTGCTAAATTTTCCAAAATTTTGTTCCAGAATGGCAGTGGGTAGCACGTACCAACTGTTATTTCGTTGAATAGCTTGAAATCTGTTACGACCCTCCAGCGTTTTTCTTCGTTTGGTCCCACGTTTTTCGGGACAATCCACATAATTGAGTTATATGGGGATGTCGATGGCTCAATTATTTGTTGCTGCAGTAGTTTATCTATTTCTACTTGCATCTGTTCCTTTAGTTTTATTGTAAAGCGTACCCTTTTGGCAACTATTGGCTTCTCTGTATCCGTTATTATTCGATGCTTAAGTAAGTTTATAGCCTTTAGTGGCTCGCCATCGAGGCTACACACGAACGGATTGTACTCTATGAGATCCACGGGTGTGGTTTAATTACTCTATGTCGCAGCCAGATGTATCGACTATTTCTATCATTTTGCTTACACGAGCCACTATATCCAATTTCTTAAAATCTTTGAAATTTTCAATGTTGTTCTTTATATCATCAATATTTTTACCACCTACGGCACTTATTTTTTTCATAATTTCATTATTTTTTACCTTTGCGTCTAAATTTTTAGTGTTAAAAAGCCCAATCATGGCTTTGTTTAACCTTTCAGCGTCGTCCCCAGCGATGCTGAATGGTTCCACCCCTTGTCTGGTTTCACATTCGAAAACATTCACGTCTGGTACTGGCACGTTAACTTGTTTGTCTGTTATGTTTATTATTTCCGCATATATTTTTTAATTTTTATTTTCTGCGATAAAAATTTCCAAAAATGATTCCCTCCTTTATATTTTGTAGAGGAACCCAGCCGACTTGTACGTGGCTGCTCTCATCTTTTATACGCGCAAATATTATTTTAAACTACGCGCAAATAAAATTTTAAACAATACTTGTACATATTCACCAGAACAACACCTGTAGCTTGCGGATAATACAAAAACCCTGACAAATGATGTCGTAGCCACAGTTATACTTCTAATAAGCTTAATGCCAGCCCTATCGATCCGCATTCTTTGTTGTGTAATTTTTACAAAAAGAGCTTTCGAAAAGCTAATAACTGAGCTAGACCAAACCAGCATCAGCTATACACTCATCGGTAACATCGATGCCGATTTTCACTGCAACTTCAAAGGCCTGATATGCTTTCTAGAAAATAATACGAACTCCGTAGGCAAAAGGACAGGACAAATTTACGATGTCCCCAATTTTCCGCCTATACTAGTTGCGCACAGCATAGCATCCCTATATAGTGATGGAAAAGAAGTCACAGTAATAGAAGCCAGCACACGAAAGGCGGTGCACTATTCAAACATTTGCAAAGACAATTTTAATACTCTATGACGATAATATCCACACCTTCCACGGTGATGGCCACCTAAGATTTTAAAATTCACAAAAAAATCCAAAAAAAATTGGAGTGGCTGAAATATACACTTAATACCCTTGTCATCTAATTAAATTTTGCAGAACCCAAACCATTGTCCCCAAATTTTTCTGAAGTCGAAACCATCTTTTTGCAGATCTTATTGGTGTTAAGAAAGCGAAGTTGGCCCCATCCACTGTTTTTGCACAACATGCAAACAAGGAAGTCCCAAACGGTATGTAAACGCGAGCACGACAAATTTTTCTCACCATTTTTTTTTTTGAGTCTCTCAGAATTGTAGTTAATGTACCGGTAGTAACATTGTCTGCACGATCTACAGTGCAGGTGCTGAAGTTAGGTGAGTTTGCGTGGCTGTCTTTACCTCTGAGGTTCGTTGTTTCTACATAACCTGCATGGGTTATTTCACGATTATTCGCAGCTGCTTCTTGCCAGCAACGAAGCTCGTAAGCGTAGTTTCGTTAATTTCCAGATAGCACGTTTATCTTCCAATGCACAAACTGGCTGTGAAGCCCATGTTTCATTGCCTTGTTTAGACCAAGGCTTTGTCCAGCGTCCCGTACAACCTTTCTGAAAGACGCCTGTTCCCACTGGAGTTCGTTCACCACGAAATAAACGTTGTTTCGAACGCTTCCATTGGCAGATTCTTTTCCTCACGATCGAGTCGTCTCAAACCATACTTGAGGGTTTAAATAAGCTCCTAGCCACTACATTTAAATGTGGGCGTATTTTTGGTATTGGTTCTCGCAGATGTTAGATTCCTCTTCCTGCTTATTGCTTCAGCTTAGTGCTTATTATTCCTTCTTTATTGCTCGCACTCCCACGCAGCCGTTTGTGCCAAAATTAAGGACGCTAACATCGTTAGCACGACCGTTACCAAGATTTCGAACGTTAGCGCCCCTTTAGCCAGGGTCGTTATTGGAGCCTTCTTTATGAGTAACAGATAACGAAGTTAAGGTCTAACGGTTACTACAATTCAGAGAGACTCAAAAAAAAAATGGTGAGAAAAATTTGTCGTGCTCGCGTTTACATACCGTTTAAGACTCCCTTGTTTGCATGTTGTGCAAAAACAGTGGATGGCGTCCTTAATTTTGGCACAAACGGCTGCGTTGGAGTGCGAGCAATAAAGAAGGAATAATAAGCACTAAGCTGAAGCAATAAGCAGGAAGAGGAATCTAACATCTGCGAGAACCAATACCAAAAATACACCCACATTTAAATGTAGTGGCTAGGAGCTTATTTAAACCCTCAAGTATGGTTTGAGACGACTCGATCGTGAGGAAAAGAATCTGCCAATGGAAGCGTTCGAAACAACGTTCATTTCGTGGTGAACGAACTCCAGTGGGAACAGGCGTCTTTCAGAAAGGTTGTACGGGACGCTGGACAAAGCCTTGGTCTAAACAAGGCAATGAAACATGGGCTTCACAGCCAGTTTGTGCATTGGAAGATAAACGTGCTATCCGGAAATTAACGAAACTACGCTTACGAGCTTCGTTGCTGGCAAGAAGCAGCTGCGAATAATCGTGAAATAACCCATGCAGGTTATGTAGAAACAACGAACCTCAGAGGAAAAGACAGCCACGCAAACTCACCTAACTTCAGCACCTGCACTGTAGATCGTGCAGACAATGTTACTACCGGTACATTAACTACAATTCTGAGAGACTCAAAAAAAAAAATGGTGAGAAAAATTTGTCGTGCTCGCGTTTACATACCGTTTGGGACTTCCTTGTTTGCATGTTGTGCAAAAACAGTGGATGGGGCCAACTTCGCTTTCTTAACACCAATAAGATCTGCAAAAAGATGGTTTCGACTTCAGAAAAATTTGGGGACAATGGTTTGGGTTCTGCAAAATTTAATTAGATGACAAGGGTATTAAGTGTATATTTCAGCCACTCCAATTTTTTTTGGATTTTTTTGTGAATTTTAAAATCTTAGGTGGCCATCACCGTGGAAGGTGTGGATATTATCGTCATAGAGTATTAAAATTGTCTTTGCAAATGTTTGAATAGTGCACCGCCTTTCGTGTGCTGGCTTCTATTACTGTGACTTCTTTTCCATCACTATATAGGGATGCTATGCTGTGCGCAACTAGTATAGGCGGAGAATTGGGGACATCGTAAATTTGTCCTGTCCTTTTGCCTACGGAGTTCGTATTATTTTCCAGAAAGCATATCAGGCCTTTAAAGTCGCAGTGAAAATCGGCATCGATGTTACCGATGAGTGTATAGCTGATGCTGGTTTGGTCTAGCTCAGTTATTAGCTTTTCGAAAGCTCTTTTTGTAAAAATTACACAACAAAGAATGCGGATCGATAGGGCTGGCATTAAGCTTATTAGAAGTATAACTGTGGTGACGACGACATTTGTCAGAGTTTTTGTATTATCCGCAAGCTACAGGTGTTGTTCTGGCGAAAATGTACAAGTATAGTTTAAAATTTTTTCAGGTTTATATATCGTAAGACCAAGAAGCGGGATAATTATATTGCTGCTTACATGTCTATTGATTTTTGAGTCGAAACATTTTTCTACGCCTTTAACGGTGCATCTAAAGCCTGCTTTTATGATGCCATATCCAACTGCTGTCGGGTGATATTTATTTTCATCGCAGAGAACGATGATATTGTGATTATTTTTTGTTAAAAAGAGCCACTAAGACAGGTTATATGTTTTAATAATTTAAGATGGCTTGGCGTTAAATACTTGTATATTATATCTATAGAGATTGATATTTTCAGGATCACGGAATAATTTACAGGATAGTGATTGGCATTAGTAAACTTTGATGAAAAGACATTTGCTTAGTTCTCATTGGTTAATAAAATAGAATTTACGGTGACTATCAGTTAGCGCTAAATAATTTGCTGTTGGTATTGCAAGCTGTGATCGTGCAATTGCGGCTATTTGTTTTTTGAAATACTGGCCATCATATGCATTTGAATTGTATCAAAGTCATCATGTGTACCAGCGAAAATATTAATAGTACTACGATTTTGCTGTCGATTACCTGAATCCGAAGTTGACTGTGTTTATATAAAGATTGGGTATTTATTGCTTCGACTGGGATTGGTACTTCTTTGTTGAAAAATGGTGTTTGTAAAATAACTAACATACTTTATGAGTCTTACTAACAATATAAACTTATTTTGTTGCATTGAGTTGCTAGTTCTTTCTATGAGGTTTTTAAAGATAACGAAGATGTGATCGGTTTAGAGTAATGAGACGTCTGCTTGTGCTTATGCCTTAAGGTGTGCTGGGGGTCTTTTAAAATTAAGTAAGGTTTGCTTTTGAGTTTTGTATTAGCTTCGTGGCTGCTTTCTCGTTTTAGTTAATTCCATTGTCTATGTAATAGGTGAATTTTTCGCGTTTAGCGATGGTTTGCTGTTGGGTGCTATACATATGTTTTAAAATTCTGACATCTTGTGACACGGTCATTTCTGTGAGAGTAATTAGTCGTTGATTCATTTCAACTTTGTTTTGTCTAAATTATTGCGTCATTGATGTCGACTAAATAGTTGAGAAAATTACATTTTTGGACTAAAATGAAGGATTTATTTCTTTGTTGTTCCATAAGAAACGTTTTTTTTTTTTTTTTTTTTTTTTTTTAAAGTTATGTTTCTGCGTTTTTAGTATGAATGGCTGAAGATTGAATTCGAGGTTCATGTAATATGGGGTATAAGTGTGTATCGGTTTTTGGTGGTGTGGTGGCTGCAATAGAGTCTATAAATACTATTTAAGTGAATTGCTTCACCAGTATTTGCTTATGAGTTAGTGGGCTTTGTGCAGTGGTATTTCCTCCGAGTTTTCACCCCGTCGAGTGGCGATCTGGCCAGATGTAGCAGCAGGTTCGTGAGTAAATTCCAAATTGCTTCTAGAATGAGAATTAACCGGTTATAAATGGTGTGTAGAGCGTAACCTGAACAACGTTTTATCTCTCCTGCAGCGAAGGATGCTGTATTATTCCTAGAAAAATTATTATTTTGGTTTGTATGATATGTTTTGTAACATCTGTAATATTTTTTGGAACTAAAAATTTTCTAATTTGGCGGTTTTAGCGATACTGACTGTCGATATATTTTTTTCTATTAATATTTCATTCAAGTTCATAAGTGACTTATTTAGCACTGTTGTTACGTTTGTTATGCTTTCTTTGTCTTGGCCTCTTATAGGTGAAACTATGGAAAACTTGGTGTTGTGTTTAATTTATATAGGTGTGCCGATTGTCAATTTTTCTAAGCGGGGTAATTTGTTTATTGTATTGATATCTGGTGCCCCGTCATCTAATGGTTGGCCAAAGTTGTCAGTGAAGTAAAAGTAATTGTCTTTTCTCATATAGATCTTTTCCCTTATAATTATTCAATTTTTTTGTGTGATTAGGGTAAATGGGCTTACATTGTTTTTGTTGTCATTTGGCACATTATTTTCTGTGTGTTTGTCTAAAATGGATCCTTCGCATAAAGGTAGGGTTTGGAGAAAAATTTTTTTCGCCATCATGAGGGTCTCACTGCTGACTTTTATTAGTTTTGTAATGAGTGCATGGCGAGCTTTCTTCGGTTTGCCTCACTTCTACGGAAGTGACCGCCTGCTCTTGCTTGAAAATAGCTGAGCCAGGTGCATAGTGTTTAGTGTTATTAGTGTTCTTTCATTTTTTGGGATTTCTAACTGATAGGGCTTTTTTGTAGCAGAAGCTAATGCTTTTATCCACCCTTTGGTGTGTTGTAATACCGTATTGCTGGGTTTCTTCTTATAAGATATTTAGCAGCTGTTGCGGCTCTTCTTTTGTGCAGGTGAGCGTCGATCGGGTCTCCACATTATGCGTCTGCGTTAACGTTCTGAAAGTCTGGTTTGTATATTATATCAAACTAAGAATCAGCGAGCTTAAATCGCCAGCATAAGACCTGCGAGCATGGATCTTTCATCGAATTGAGCCAAACAAGGGGTCAATGATCAGTCACTAATTTAAATTTTTTTTCGTACAGGTATACTCTAAATAGCTTCATGCAATATATTAGAGCTAGGGCTTCTTTGGAGAATGTACAGTTGTTGCTTTTACTTTTGGATAATGTGCGAAATATAAAAGCGATGGGCTTATTTTTCTTGATTTCTCCTTGTAAGAGCACGCCTCCTACAGCGTAGCCCAAAGCATCTGTTGTAAGAATAAACGTTTTTCTAAAGTCGGGGTTGATTATAATTGGAGGTGAGCATATTTTATCTTTCAGGATCTCAAATGCTGTTTAAGTTTCTTCGTTTTACGAGATCTCCTGATCCTTTTTTTATAGTATGTTTAAGGGTTTTGCTGTTTTGGCAAAATTTTCCGTAAATTGACGGCAGTAGCCTACTAATCCTAAAAGTTGTCGGATGTTTGTTTGATTTTTTGGTTAAAGAAATTCTTTAACTGCTTCTTTATTTTTGATCGGGTCTTAGCCCTTCTTTGATTTCAAAATCGAGGCAGCTACGAGTGCTAAAAATATAGTACACTTCTTTTAATCCAAAAGGGCATCTCTTAAAGTGAAAAAGTCCTAGATCGCTGATAAAGGTAATTTTATGTCTCTCTTCTTTTCTTATTTCTATTTGGTGTTAACCAGCGTTTAAATAAAAGACTGTAGAATATTAAGATGCGCCAATTTCGTCAAGAATATCTGCTATTCTTGGTACTGGGTCATTATAGTTGGGTATTACGTCATTGAGTATGCTAAAGTCAATTCCAACTCTGTATTTTTTTTGTCCATCAGGTCCTGGCTTTTTTAGCACGCAGAAAACAGGCAACGCGCGAGGGCTCATGGAGGTCCTAATTACTTTGTTTTCAAGCATTTCTTTGACTTGTCTGTTGGAAAGGCTCAATTTTAATAGGGGTCCTAGTTTTTGTTGAGATGTTTAGCTCCATGAGGTCCGTATTAGGTAAGCTTTTAATTTCAAGGTAAAACCTGTTGGCATAGTCTACTATTTTCTTTTTTATGATTGTTAGATTGCTGTGCTCGATGTGCTCGAGACGTAATAAATTTAAAGTCTTTTGCTCGCTTAGAGTTACGTTTGAGTTTGATGATGTGTTAAAGATTTTTTTATTTCTGATTTTTGGAGCATATTTTTCTTTAATTTGTAATTTGAAGTTTTTAATGCAATTGTGGGAGCATTCTTTCGCTCCTATAAATTTCTGAAGATTTTGCTCTCTTTTATATGTGTTTGTTTGTTTTAACGATATTTGTTGTCCTCTTTGGTAGTATTTAATGCTAAGATATTTTTAAGATACGTTTGAATATTGTGTGAGGTTGCAGCCTTTATTTTTGTATATAAGTGATTTTTCTCAGCCTTAGAGACTTTCAAGGAGCTCGTTCTTCATGTAACTTCCATTCGTATTCCAATAATATGAGTATAGATTGTTGTTATGATTCTTAGCTTCAATGCTTTTGCAATTATCGGCAGTTTCGCAATATTTTCTTTCGGGGTTAGAATTTTTTTGGTTTTTGAATATGGATTCTTAACTGATGTTGAGTTTAAGGTTTTAGATTTTTTATCGTGGTTATTTGAGCTCTGACTTTTTGAATTTCGCATTTCAGAGCTCATTACAGAAGTTTTTGTATCTTGATTTCGAATTTTGGCGTTCGTAGAATAGTTTTTTACTTTTTGATTTTAGATTTTGGTAATCGTTAGCTTTTCTCTTATGATCTCGAATTTCGGCTTTTAGAGTATTATGTTATATTTCACGTTTTCGAATTTCCGTTATTAGATTTTTGTTTCTTATTTTATGATTTCGGATTTCGGTTTTTTGGATGTCATTTTTAATTTCATGATTCCGGATCTCGGAGATGTTTGATAATTTGGAATTTCTTGTTTTATGGTTACTGGTAAGTTCGGATTGTGCAGTTTTGAAAGGTTCTAAGTGAGAGTGCTCTGTTTCTCTAATGCGTAAGAAGTTGTATGAAATACGAGGTGTGATCAAAAAGTAAGGTGACTGTTTGAATTGAGCTCGCTCTTTACACTCTAAGTTGAAAATTTTTTCTTTATTATGTTGGTACACTAGTTACGAACATATGTTGATAGTTTTTACTATATAGCATATATTGTTTTTATGCGAGAGACTTAAAGGTTAGACTTGTGTTTGCGTACTCGGCGACTTCTTTTTGTTGAAAATAATGGAGCACAGAGTTTGTATTAATTTTTATGTAAAAAATGGTATTAAGTGCTTAAAAACTCTTAAAATGTTGACAATGGCCTACAGTTAGTAAACTATGAGCAAAAAAAATGGTTATAAGTGGTATAAGTTATTCCAAGAGAGCCGAGAAAATGTTAATGATGAACCTCGCTCTGGGCGACCCAGCACGGCAAACACCGACGAAAATGTTTAGAAAGTGAAAGAAATGGTGCTAAAGGATCGTCGAATCACAATGAGAGAAATAGCTTATGATCTTGACATATCGTTTGGCTCATGCCAATTAATTTTGATGGATGTTTTGGGTATGAGACATATATCCGCGTACACCCTCGCACAAGTCGTTATTAGTTAGTGGAGGCGCAGCGGCCGAGTCACCTCGAGATGCGGACGTCGCCTCCACTCTCGAGGCTTCCGGCGGAGCTGTAGGAAGACTGGAAATTAAGAAGAGAGTGAGCAGCAGTAAGTACTAGAAATAGATATTGCCTTGAAGACTCGGTAATTACGTGAAGTGTTGTTATCGTTAAGTCACGTTCGCTTACAATTTCTAAAGACAATAGATTGGTGTCTTGCATTAAGATAGAGCAAGACAGCTCACTTAAGATTGCATAATTGATACTCCCTTGGTTAGTAGGCCTTCCTTTGTTTTTACGGAGATTCGCAGAACTCGAGAGAGCCGGCACGCGTTTGTTTATGTGAGAAAGAGGCCCGCATCGTGACAAAGGAAACGCGTTTCTTGATAAACCTGCTAGTCACCGCCAAGGGGGACGCCTTGAGGCGAGGAGGAGATGCGCGCTTTGGTTATAGCTTGCGTTCAGCCGAACTGAGTGTGCGCGTCCTCTCACGCTACGGCTGGTGGCGCGCGTCGTAGTAAACGATGTTGATCGGCCATTTTAATTCTCTCTCTCTATGCATGTCTCACATGATGCCAGCGCCATTTTCCCTCGCATTTGCTTACGCCTGATCTCCGTGTCACTTCAACAAGAAAACTAATAGCCTAATGCGCACGCAAATTAAATATAAAATACTTTTACCTATTTATTCCCTGATAATTTTAGGTCAAAATGCCCTCAATATGCTAAATGATGCATATAAAAAGATTTAAGTTGATCTAGGGGAACTAGACGAGGTGGTAGTAACTCGTAAAAACAACCAGGCCATATTTTCCGTAAATAATGAAACTGTTGCATACATGGAAGGAGATACACATCACAATCAAGATATGTTAGACCTGTTTAACTTGATAGAAAAATGTGCTGGAAAAATTCGACTCATCCACAAAGAGTGTGTCCAAAGCAAAGGTCCGAAAGATAGAAAAATAAATTTAATTGATACCTCATCTAAAGATAAGAGTAAAGACTTGAAAGATAGTAAAATAAATTTGATTGACACCTCATCTAAAGATAAGAATAAAGGCCCTAAAGATAGAAAAATTAATTCGAGTAATAACTCATTAAAAGATAAGAATAAAGATGTGAGAGATAGAAAGAAAAATTTTACTGATATTTCAACTCCTAATAAGACTAAAGATTTAAAAAGCAAAAATTTAGATTCAATTGATAGCCAATTTAAAGACCGGCAAAATAAGAAAGATAACCTGAAGAAAAAGCTAGATAGCCTACATAAAGAAATGGCACATGCAAATTATGAACTTAAGAAAGAACTAATAAAAAGAACCGGTCAAAACATCAAACCTAAAGAAATTATATAGTCACGAAAAGAAATTACAGAAGCCTCAAAGAAAGACATCGAGGAGATCAGGAAGCTGATACAACAAGAAAGGCATCAGCAGAGCTCCTGGATGTCGATGAGGTTTGAAGTTGTTGCCTCACAACATAAGAAGGCCCTGAAAAAGGAAAGAGAGGAAAATAGGAGGGCTCAAGAGACGATTCGAGCTGAGTTTAAGCAGCGTCTAGCCACCCAACAAAGACAAATGGAGGCTCTTGAGCGACAACTGGCCAGGAGTCGAATACAAAAGGTAAATAAATTTACTACATCTACTCCAGGACCTAAATTAAGTAAACAATTGATAAATCTAAACTCCGACTCCATTGATAATACGCTGACGTTTGAACGCGCTGCGCCTAATGATAGTCTAAAGATAGAAGTCATTAATAAAGATAGCCTAGGGTGTTTTTATTATTCCCTTACTAATGCAACAAAACTAGAATTATTCTTAAAACAATTGCAGTCCAAACTAAAAAGTAAAAAATTGCTTCACACAATTGATTCAAAACTGGAAGCAACTGTGAATATTACCCAAGAAAAAACGGAAGAAGATAAAGAACAGGCCCTAAACGTAATACTAGGTAGGTTGTCCCTAGATTACCAAAACAAAGTATATCACATTACTGATCCATCAACAATGATACAAAAAATTAAAGATATTAAAAGGGGTGACATAAGAATGAGCGCATATCAAATACGTAATAAAATACATTCCGTTAGATTTGACCCCAAAAAGCAAAGTGCTACTAAATTTTGTGAATTTTTTGGTGGATTGGTAAGAGATTTTAAATTAATTAGCAAAACTAACAATTTTCCTGAAGATGAGAAAAGAGATAGTTTCTATTATGCAATTATCGATGGAGTACCGGACGTAAAAATAGCCGATTTTAACAGGCTGTTTGAAAGCGAGGATGACTTGTCTTTTAAGAACTTAAGACATTATATCCTAAAAAAGAAATTAGAAAAGTCACTTCCAAGACCAACAACAAAGGGGAGTGGAGCAAGCCGAGGTGGGGCGAATGCAGGTCCGAGTCGAGGTGGGACCGGGACCAGTGCTGGGCCAAGCCAAGGTGGGGCAGGCTCGAGACCAGCCACTAACGTAGCTGCTGCTAACGTGGCCACCGCCAGCACTCTATGCTACGAGTGCAACGACAACGGGCACTACGCAAGGAACTGCCCGAAAAAAGGGCAGAACCTTAGGTGGTGCTACACCTGCCAACGATTCGTGCAGAACCTGCGAGAGCACATAGGGAGGTGCAGAGGTAATTCAAACAAAAGTAACGATTTGGATTTTAAAAGCAATACTGGTGGTGGTAACAATAAAAATAATTTTAAAGATAGTAATAAACGGAAGCATGAAAAACAGCATACAAATCATAGCAACAAGAAAGCCAAGGTCGATAACAAGAAACAAGGCGAAACTTAGGTCTAATGCATGCAGTGGTTTGTTTGCTGTTAACCCCGAAACTTTGCTCTCTACGCGCGCGGAGGAAACACGAGATAACGTTGCAAGAAAATTGAGTTCGTAGCAGATTCAGGCGCCACAGAACATTTTGCTAATTCTAAACTCTATTTCAAAAATTTTAATGGATGTAAAAATAAATTAATTAAATGCGCGAACAAAGATTCCTCCGCGGACTTGAGAGCGGAGGGAGAAGGGTGCGTTTCGGGTAAAAATAACCAAAACAAGATAATCCTAGATAGAGTTGTATGCGCTAAGGCACTCGCTGGAAACTTGCTGTCGCTTCGCCGTTTTGCTGAAAGGGGCATGAGTATATACCTTGATAACACAAAACTAGATATATTTGATCCGCGTTCTAATGAAACTATAATTTCTGGTGTCTACAAGAGCCCTTACTGGATAGTAGAACTACTGCAAGATGGCCAGAGCACAAGTAATAATGAGAAGTGCAAAGAAATTATAGACTGCTTAATGGTAGAAAATCCCCTGAAAGCAAAGACTGAGAAGGTTCAGCAAGTCAGCACTAATGATAGGAGCTGCCCTGGAATCTCAAGTAATGAATCAGGAAGAGCTGGTTCACACAGCTCTCATCAGAGTGAGTTTAAGAAAACAATTAAAGATAGAAAAATCAATAATTGTGATGACCTTATGATTGGTGAGATTCCAGAAGCTCAAAGCCCGTTTACAGAAAAGTAAAGAAAATTTGAGAGAAATAACAGAGCCATGCTCTGGCATGTAAGATTCGGACATGCCTCAGCAGAATATCTCAAGGCACTACAAAGAAAATATCCGGACAATAAATATTTGAATAAGGCCATCTTCGACAGCTTCACTACAACATGCGAGATGTGCCAAGTCGCTAAAATCATGAGATTGCCTTTTAGTACTAAAAGAGATAGGGCAACCAAACCACTTGAGATAGTTCATGCTGATACAATGGGACCGATTAGCCCAGCTACTTATCCTAAAGGACATAAATCTATAATCGTCTACACGGATGACTACTCAAGATTGACTATGGCATACCCAGTAAAGACAAAATGTGAAGCGGGACGTTGTCTGGACAATTTTGTGACAAGCGCACGAAACCTGTTGGGTTTTGATGCAAAGATATGCTATCTTCAAACCGATCAAGGCATGGAGTTTACAGGAGGCCAAACGGTAGAAGTTCTCCAGAGGTTGGGAGCAGAACTTCAGTTGGCCTGTCCAGACACTCCTTAGCACAATGGAGTCTCGGAACGGGTTAATCGTACCTTGCAAAACAAAGTGCGAGCCTACATGGACGACTCCAGGCTCAAGGAGAACATGTGGGACTTAGCCCTGAGTAGAGCAGTATATGCCTACAATCGGACACCTCACCGGTCTAACGATATGATAGCCCCTTTAGGAAAGTTTGCGCCCAATCTGAAGATAGACATAACCCAAATAGAAGATTTGACTGCACCGCTTTCATCAAGATACAAAGGAATACTGGAACCAAATTTGGTCCACAAGGGATACGAGTCGTGCTGGTTGGTTATATTCCCGCTGGCTATTCTTTTTTAAGACCTGAAGATGGAAAACTTTATGAGAGTCGAGACGTAAAATTCCAAGAAAGACCGGTGTTCAGAGATATCTGGGGAAAGGACAAAATAGCAAACTGGGGAAACCACAAGACAGATATTAAACAAGATGAATGGTTCGTTAAGTTTGATAAGACTAGCCCTAAAGAATCATTGGAAACGGAGGGAGAACCAATAGTCAAGAGAAAGCGCGGTCGGCCCAAGAAAGTTGAAGATCTTGATCAAGAAAGCCCTAAGCAACTTGCTAGAATAAATGATACGAGTTTTGCAGGAGCCATCGACACAAACAAGTTGAATAAATTGCTCCAATCAAAGGGCGATGTTGACAGTTTAATCGCAGAAGTTGAAGATGAAATGTCATGCCCTGATTGCTGGACTAAACAAAGATCATGCAAACTACAAAGAAGCTATCGCATCTCCGAATCGTGATAAATGACTCAGAGCAATTTATAAAGAACTGGAATCAATGCGGAAAAATCAAGTGTGGAAACTTGTAGAAAGACCAACCGTGAACGCTGAAGGTGGCAAGCCCAACATCATCGACTCTAGGTGGGTTCTGAAGAAAAAAATAGATAAAGATGGAAACACGAAGTTCAAAGCGAGGTTGGTGATTCGTGGCTTTAAAGATAAGAACAAGTACGATCTACAAGACACCTATGCCACGGTGTCTGGGCTGGCCCTAGTAAAATCAGTAATATCAATAATAAATAGATACAATCTGGAGACTTGCCAACTTGATGTCAAGACAGCTTTC
The DNA here is from genome assembly GCF_000648655.2 of Copidosoma floridanum. The sequence continues at coordinate 263,380 of NW_019379717.1, forward strand.
TTAAATAGATCTATCAAAGAAGAGATATATATGGAGATTCCTGAAGGCCTGCTTGATGGTGACAGTTTCAAGAAAGCTCAGGTTTGTAAATTGGAAAAAGCCCTTTATGGACTTAAGATCAGCCAAAAAAGATGGAATGAGCGGTTTCGCGAGACTGCATCTAAATTAGGACTACGGTCACATATGGGCGAGCCCTGTCTATATACATGGAGAGAAGCCAATAACTTTCTAGTCCTGATCCTATACGCGGATGATATGATGATAGCCAGCAATTGTGCAGGCAAAATGAATGAAATTAAGACTGGTCTGCAATCTGAGTTTGAGATGTCAGATCTTGGCGAGGTTGGCACATTCCTAGGCATCAAAGTGGAAAGAGATAGAAAACTTCACACAATTTAACTGACACAAACACCATACATAAATAAAATGTTAGAGAAATTCGGATTCAATGAGTCAAAACCCCAAAGAACACCAATGGTGACAAATCAAGTTTTGAATCGGCAAAGAAAAGATAGAGAAGATTCTGAAGATGCTGGAGAGTTGAGCACAACGATAACGAGAATAAATGTGCCATACAGAAAAGCAGTCGCTAGTCTGCTGTATTTAGCCAACACAATTAGACCAGACATTTCATACTCGGTGAATGTACTGAGTAGACATCAAATCGGCCCAACTGAAGATGATTGGAAAATGGTCAAACGGGTATTTCGATATTTACAACACACAAGGACCCTAGGATTAACTTACAGAGGCCGTAAAGATGGATTGGAAGCCTATTCAGATGCGAGTTTGGCAGACTGTAAAGGCTCAATAACAACAGGCGGATATCTCCTAAGACTGTATGGGGATACAGTTGCTTGGAAAACAAGAAAGCAGAATTTTGTTGCTATTTCAACCTGCGAAGCAGAATATGTTGCCATGTGCGATGCAAGTCAAGAATTAATTGGACTAGAGCACTTCATACTTATTATATTGTCTCGCACTTTATTGCCCGCAGATCTATGGTGTGACAACAAAGCTGCCGGAGCCAGTGCTAAGATAGATGGTGGCAAAAGACTGAGACACATGACCGAGATAACGGCTCACTACGTTAAGGAATGTGTATCCAGAGGAAAAATAATTGTTAAATGGATTCCATCCAAGGAACAACTAGCAGATATCTTTACAAAACCCCTGCCGTTTGAACTGCATGAAAGACTAACGAAAGAAATTTTGAATGTTAATTAGCGTAAAATGCATGATAATTAAATTTGAACTTGAGATAGTAAAATTAGTAAATTAATAATAGATAGATAATGATGGTAGACATGCTGATTAATGTATTTTCTGTGTATGTTTTAGCTCGTCGGAATCAACCACAATGAGTGATCCAGAAGCCCACGTGCTCCACATCATTGGCTGATTAAAACTCATTTATATTCAGTGTTCATGTTAAAATATATCCTTTCTTTTATTTTAATAAATTCAGATGCGAACGGGAGGGAGTGTTAGATGTATTGTTGGTGCTCGTAACTGAGTTATTGCGCATGCGCAGCAGCGGGAGGACGAGACGTTGTGACGCTGCACTTCAGCATCAAATAGCTTCGTTTTCTTTGTTCACTCTCGCGCAATCAGCCAGTCTGTTTATACACGCATTCTCTGCCTTCGCATTTCTCTTTACGTTTTAGTTTACTTTTTCTGTTCGCTTAACTTTTGTACTCAAGATAGTAAAGTATAAAGATAGTCCAAACTTAAGATAGTGTAAATAAACGCGTTTAATATAATTCTATATTTCAAGTGTGTTTTTATTCGCCAAGTCACCTGCCTAATCCCATACTGCTAACAAATATAAAAAAAATTTATTATTTATTAATAAACCACCATAAAAGACACATTAATTTTAAGTTTGTTTTATACATCATCCGTTCTCGAAGCACAACATTCTCCTCAAATTGGACTTTCACTACAAAAAATTATATTTTTAGTTAAGTAAAATAACTCATCTTAAATTTTATACCTTATATCAACCACAGTTATAATAAATTTTATGTAATTATACACATTTGGGGATAAGGTAGTTACCTTACCCAAGGGCAGCTCTAAAATTAGAAAAGTAAGAAATTTTCTTATTGACGTATTAACACATAAAGATCTTTTGATAGGTGTGGAGCCAAATAATAACACACTCTGAAGCGTTATACTGTATAACCAGCTAATGAATCTTTGACCAAACGGCTGATTAGAATAAGTTTTCGATTGTTTAAAATGTATCCTTGCTTCAAATAAAATAAATGAGTTGGACAAACCTGTAGTAGCTTTTAAGGTAAACGCACTTGAAGTTAAGTATCATGTTACTGCTCGAGCTTATAAAAAAAAAATGTAAAGCTCACACAATTCATGAGCTTTTGCCTGCAATTTCTTAGGTGTATAAAGCTATTGAAGTTCCAATACAAATATTTATCTATTAGTTTTAGCCAAGACAATAGACCATCTTCTAGTTTGGAATGTTCTGATCGTTCTACACGTGGAAGGATGGAATTGAAGACATAAGTATTTTTTGTGTCGAGAAAGAACGAAAAAAAATTGAAAAAGGATACATAAATAAACCAACATTAGTAAGACAAATGAGTTGTCAGCGAGCAACCAAAGAATTAACACGTCTTAACGCATAGTTTTTAAAAAGCCTTTGCTAAAAAGTGATCGTTGGCTAAAGTATATTTTCCTGCTGCTTAAAGAATGGAAGAAATTTAATACACATAGTCAGATGTCACATTGGATAAATTAATGGCGCACTACAAAAACTCTCATCTCAACTAAATATTAAGATTTATTTGTCGTACCTTTTTAAAGTGCTCTCCATATTTTTTGACGTTTAACTTTAAACAATAATACTGTGGTTACGAGAACTAAGTTAAATATTATTGCTATTTGTCATTTGCTTAAGAAATTTTCTACGAATTTAATGCTATTAAAATGGACAAGTGCAAAAATGTTGGTATAACAATATTAATAAAAGAATGGATATCTTGTTTACTCTAGGCCGAAGCTGCATGCTAGAAAACGCAGGAGGGCTAGATATTGCAGAACCAAATTAATTAGTAAATGATGAGCGTTTTTCAAATATCTTACACTTTTAAAGATGATACATGGCTTTGCTAAGGACCATCGTTAAGTTAAAGTTAATAGAAAACACGAATTAGTCCCCTCGTATTTGAGAAATTACTTAAATATAGTCCTAAAAGTAGCTGCTCATAATGCTTACAAAGACTGTAAAATCCAAAAAATGGTAAATGCCTTACGTCAGTGCATCAGACAAACTTAAAATTTATGTATTCAATGTCATTGGAAGCAATAAGCCAGTTTCTGTGAGTTTACGCAATTTTAAGTTATATGAATATCTCCTTTTTCCAACAACAAATCAACTGGGTAAGGCTCGCTTTGTAGTTTAAGGCTTTCCAATAAGTTCTGAATGTCAGAAAGCTGCCAATGCTAGTCGCTATAATCTTTGGAATATAATTAAAGTTAAGTTATTTCGTAACCCTCGCTACACTTAGGGTAATGTTCATCTGAATATTCATGACAATTAATTTTCTTTAGTCTATAATATGTATACAAAGTTCTCAAGTGTCTACTACAATGATAAAGAAAGACAAGGTACAGTTATTAACGATGCTTCTATTATACACATGACATTCATCGTTAGCAATTGTTTGAAACAAAAAAAAGTCTTTAAACAAGGCACTTAATAATGCGCATTTGGACTTTTAATCAAGAGATATTGTTACGCAGAAGACTGCTGCTTGTCGTCTGATTCTACATAATCGTATTGTCAAGTATAATTCTGTAAATGTGCATGACAGTATATTTGTCCAAACTTACTCATAAAAAACAAAAACAGTATTTGTCATGTATGTCAGTCTATGATGAAATGGTGTATGTAGTTAAAGTGTAAGGCTTTAAAATGCCTGGCAATAATTGTACGTTAAAAAAAGTGGGAAATTTTTTGTTTAGCGAGCATGTTAAGTTAGAAATGTGTTTTTTGTGCACAACTGTATCCTTAGCTAGTAAAGTTGATTTGTTGTTAGTAAAATTGATAGCATAATCAAGAATATTTATGGCTTGAGCTGTATTAATATGAACTAGAGTTACAATCTGGTTGTATTAACTATCTATTAAATAGAATTATGCTACAAGAAAATCTCAAGTATATTAGAAATATTTTTTTAATCAAAGAGTTAAAGAAAAAGTTAGTGCGAAGGTTTAATTTTCAAGTTGACAATAAGTTAATTATCTTGAGGTTCAACTTTAAAATTAGCGATTAAATATCATCATCATAACGGTACGTATAAATCTACATATGATGGCCACAATGTCAAAAAAAAAAATTTCCTTTGATATGGAGTGGAAAGACGTAGCTGATTCTAAAGATGGTATACGAAAAAGATCTATAAAACTGTATTATAAAGAAAAAAATTACAATGGCAAATGAACTTACAAAATTTAAATTCTTTTTGAAACTTATCTTACCAGCCTCTAAAACTCCCGGAAGATTACAATTTTATAAATTAACAATTTATATTTAAACGACATAAACATTCACCTGCACGATGCAGGATGTATGTAAACGAATTTATGCGTAGAGTGCTGCTAAGATTATCATGTAGCATTAAACGGGATATATACACGCTTACGTCATATTTGGTACTACTTTTTTTGTTGGTACAAAATAAAAGAACTTAATTTGGCTGCCCATGCGTATTATGTTTTAGAGATTGAAGATTTTTTACCCAATACTCGACAGTTTTTACCAAAAAAAGTGGCTGTTGTACCTCTTATGACACCAGCAACCAGTCATACGAGTATGTAACCCCAGTGAAATTATTCTAATTTATCTATGGATGTGCGTTAAAACAACAATTGCTAGTCAAAGAAGGTGTATGGACTTTATTGGTTCCAGGGGTATTGTGCTATTGAACAGTTACTGCAACACTTGTATGCTGTGGTGAGAATGCACATAAAATTTATGTTTGTTGAGATGATACAGCCAATTTCTTAGAATCTGCTATAGAGTGTACTGTCGTTAATATTTACCAGGTGATAATGCTATCACGTCACATTTTTAGTATGAAATACTCAAGAAAAACCTTAATATGTGGTTCTCATGATTGTCAGAAAAGTCTACGTAGAAAGAAAGTTTGCACAATAAATGAAGCTCATCACATTAAACCGTGGCTTAGCTCTTTGGTTGAAAAAAGTGTTGAACCAGACACGGAATTTTTTTTGGACGCACTAAATAGTTACAAGACAAAAGCTCCTAAAATGTTTTCTAGTTAGAATACTGTTGATGGATCAAATATTGCTGATATTGATAGTAACTTTGAGACTGATAATGTTTTTAGTGCTTAAAACGATGACCGTGTGTTGGCAGAGAAGAATAGAGAAAGCATAAAATGTGGGATTAAAAACTCACGTCATACTTTAGATGCATTCTTATAAGCTTATGGAAATTTTTATAAAGCTTAAGTAGTCCTGTGACGACTGAGTAGGTAATATCATAAACATGGGTCCGTACAATAGTGTACTGAAATTTTAAAGCCTCAGTTAGGAAAATAAAAATGGAAGTAGCTGAAAACCTCTGGCAGAAAAGCGCATTAGAGGGAACTATTTCTATAAATATACTCGCTTTCATTCAAAGAAAGATAAGTATGGCAAATTTAATAAAACTAACAGTCATTCTTTGTTTAAAGATAAAAAGTTGTTTGATTTTCTAAAGCTACTACAAATATAAGTATAAAATTCAAATCCTTATTACTATAATTTAAATAAGCTTACCATTTAACAAAATCGTATTGAACCTTAAATTTATTGACTTGCTTGAGATATTAGAAAGGTACTATGTCTAGAATGAGTTGGCCATCAACAATACGTATTCTTCTTAAAAAGTACTAATTAACAGTTTTTTCAGTAAAAACTCTTGTATTACAGGTAAAAAATGTTTTAACACAAAATATTTTTGAATATTGATTTTTCGTATAAACATAACATATTAACTTGAGTTTATATAGTTTTAAGAACCCTAGTGGACAGTGGGTGCTTGAGTATCCAAATAAGAAGTGATACTTCTCTAAAATCATATGGCAGATGAAAGAATTTTGAATAAAAGTATACTTTCTATGTATCGATACTGTGTACATTGGTGATAAAGTTATCGTCGAAACGAGTTTACCTACGTAAGTGGGATGTGGTATTATTAAATATTTCGAATATTTAATAACTCAGCAATTATAAAACACGTATGATGGCACAAAAATACAACATAAACAATACGTAGGAATGCCAGTATGAGACTGTGCAGTTTCATCGAATATTTCGAAAATTTAAAAACATCTTTCTACTGACGACACTGGTTAAATCTCTTACGTCACGCTCACATCTGTCACATATGCTCACACACTTATTTCTACTTCATACCACATACATCGAATTTAATTCTATCTGAAAAATTGAGACAAAAAATCCTGTAGTACTGCTTTCTTCAATAGAATAGTTTTACGTGCCAGTGAATGTCCCTTTAGGACGTTCATCACACCCAGATTTTTTGAGAGATATCATTTGAGCATTAAAAGTATACTAAAAAAATGACTTAAAATACCCTAAAAAAACTACAGTTTGTTTAACTGTATTATATTTATAGGTTTAAATTCAAAGAATTCCAATTTAAAATGTTAACATCTGAAAAAATCACTTAAAATTGCCTAGTAAGGATCTGTATAAAGCTCTCAACTTTTGTTTGGATAAAAGGTTACTTTTAGATGGACCTTTTTCATTATTTAATACATCTATGGTTTTATTTNTAAGTGATTTTTTATGTGGTCTTAGGAATTGAAGCCCCACCTATAGCAAATGCAAAATTAAATATCAAGACTCCGGACTAATACCAATGATATTTAATAATCTTATTAGTTAAAATCGATATTTACTTATAAAACAACTTGTTATATTCATACACTTGTCACTTTAATATTCAATGTAAACTATAAAAATGAAAGTGTGAGAGTATGTGACAGATGTGAGTGCGAGGTTAAAGATGTTTACAGAGTGAAAAACTTATTTGTAATAAATAAAAGTTTTTCAAATTACCAAAAAAAAAAAGACCAACTGTGCGTAAAAGTATGTTTGTTAGTACATACGTATCAAAAAAATAATTTTCATCATTGTTGCATATATATATATTTGCGCTTCTCCTACCTCACTCAACTTTGAGTTAAATTTTTATCTTACTAACTATGTGATAATTGATCATAAGTCAAAAAATCACCCTCGTTACAAAGGAAAACTTGAAAAAAAAAAAATATATTAATCATGGTTTTTGTACAGTACAAAATTTTGGTTTCTAATTATCAAAAATTTGAAAAGTGCTAAGAAATCGTATAAGAAATACTTTATTTATTTTAAGAGTACTAAATTATTCGTGAAATGATTATTGTAAGTTAATACATAGCCAAGCTACTCAGCTAAAATAAACTTGTTTGTAAGTTTAAAAAAAAATGTCTCACCAAAATAAATAACCTATCAAATGAATTATTTATTCATAACTATCCCTAATAACCAAGCAAAATTAATAAACAGTAAATACAAATTAACACTAAAAATAAGTTATGAACCACACCATAATTGAAAGAAATTGGGTCTCCTGTAACTGGGGCCGCTTATGGAAGAGTTAGTACGGCCCTTAGCTACGGCCCTTAGCTATGGCCACGAAACAGAAAAGGGGTAAGGGGGGGTTTGCCGTGTGGGGAGACGTAGAGGAGACTACACTCTTAGTGCAGTACTGCATTATGATAAAATAGGTCAATGTACAGGGGACTGGTAAGATGAGGTGAGGAAAATGACAAAATATGGAATTCCCTTTCGTTACAAATTTTTTTAAGGTCATTGATTGGAGATCGTTCATTTACTCTGTATTGCAGAACGTGCCTTTAAACTTCTATAATTATACTTATAACTCTTAAGAAATTATTGATGCGTTACTGATACAATCTAATATTGCATTCTGTAAGAAAAAAAATTAAGTAGAATAAAAGTTGTGCAGAACAAGGCTGTGTTAGGTTTTTATTTAAAATTTTACCTGCTGTTATCAATGATGCCATGCTTTTAATGAATGAGATTTATCCTGACCATGCGCTAAAACTCTTGTACATTTACTTTTTATAAAGGTGTATATTTGTATTCTCTTTAGTACAACAACATTTAAACCAGTCCTCTCATGAAACAGACAGTATTATAACTACATTGTTAGTAGGTACCTGTTAAAATAGTTGGGCACTCTGATTCCAACTCACTAGTTTAATTTAAATAAATACGATAGTATTTACAATAATAAGGTGAAACTAATACCTTGGCCTTTGAATTGTGTATGATGTTGTCGAAACAAATAGCTCAACTTGGTTGGCAATTTATCAAATTTAGAAAATTTTCGTCTATTATAAACAAAACAGTACGGGCGGGTTTAAAACCGTCTTCTAGAGTTTAGAGCTCCACTACTTCCTCTGGTAAAAGGACTTTGTCAACTGAAAATCCTTATTAAAGACGCATTCTCATTTTTCTCTCATTAGTAGTAAACGCTAAGGATTTTATCAGCTCTTAGACTTAATACAGTTTAATGATCGAAATAAGCTTAAGTCTTATGAAAGTAGGTAGTATTTACAGAAGTATTGCATACATCTGTGAAGTCTAACTTGTGATAACACAGTACTTTGCTTAAGGAGGTTCGGTAGAGATAGGTCCCCCTACCACGTCATGGAGTCACCCTTGGAGAAACGAAGAGGTGATACAGGCTGCGTTCATAGTGAGAAAATTTTCTGGAAGCCAAGAATACTGGTACTTTTAAACGCCGAATGACCCTAGTACAATAAAGCATAATTTTGTGTTTCAAGAAAATCCCTAGCACTCTAGGTTAGCTGAGCATATCCAAGATCAGTAACTATTTGAGGCCTTGACAATCCTTGACAAGTATCGGATCCTATCGTAAAAGCCGTTGCATTGGTATACCTTAGCTTTGCCCGACAAATCACTGTTAAATAGACGAAGCACATTCTTAAGCTTTTTAGACCATTTAGGATTTTTATAAGCTCCTCATGGAATACAGCACACACGATATTAACACATCACCCCCTGGACTACACACATACAACTAAGCAGGGCATGCCAACGTAGCTCGTGTAAGTCATGAATATAGCATGCATATAATATGAAAGTCTTGGCTGATGCCTTACTTAACTTGCGTACGCACTTTTAAGCAACCCAATTCCTAGTAAGCATTGTATAATGTGACGAAATTAAACCTATGACAACGCAACATAGAATATACGAGCGTACGCTAACGCATCAAAATAATACTAGCGTACACAAGTCTGCCTGAATGTACTCTAGCGTATCTGAGGGTGCGCTAGCACAACTGAGAGAGTGCTGGCAACACTGGCATATCCCAGTGGGCGTCGGCGCATCCGAGGATTCTGAGGGCGCGCTAGCACAATCGAGCGAGCGCTGGCACATCCAAGGATTCCGAGGGCGCAGTAGCACAATCAAGCGAGCGCTGGTGCATCCGAGGATTCCGAGGGTGCGCTAGCACAATCAAGTAAGCGCTGGAGAATCCAAGGGCGTGCTAGCACAATCGAGTGGGTGCAGGTGCACCCAAGGGCACGATAGCACATTCGAGTTGGCGCTGGCGCACACCACATATTTTAAATATTACGAACTTTTTTTTAGTTTCGTTTAAGTTAATTATTAAAAAAAAAAAAAAAAA
>NW_019379717.1:273817-297184 GCF_000648655.2 Copidosoma floridanum
TAAGAAAAACATTTAACTTACAAAATTATTTTATTCAATTAATTATTTATTTATTTATTGTATTCATAATCAAAACAAATAAATTGATTGACAGTAAGTAAAAACAAACATCAAAGATAAGTTTTAATCCTTAAGATAATATGTGTTAATCAAATTTCTAATGCATGAATCGCACATAGCACAGTGGATAAGGTCTCTGACTAGTGTACAGGAGGACAGAGGTTTAAGTGCGTTTGAAAATTTTTTTTTTTATTTTTCTTTTTATAATTGACTAGAACGAGAAGAAAAAAATAATTGTAATATTTAAAATATGTGGTGTGCACCAGCACCCACTTGATTGTCCTAGCGCACCCTTGGGTGCTCCAGCACCCACTCAATTGTGCTAGCATGCCCTTGGCTGCGTCAGCGCTTGCTGGATTGTGCTAGTGCGCCCTTGGAATCCTCAAATGCACCAGCGCTTGCTTAATTGTGCTACTGCGCCCTCAGAATCCTCGGATGTGCCAGCGCTCGCTCGATTGTGCCAGCGCGCTCTCGGAATTCTCGGATGCGCCAGCGCCCACTCAGATATGCCAGTGGTGCCAGCGCTCTCTCAGTTGTGCTAGCGCACCCTCAGATACGCTAGAGTACATTTTAGCAGGCTCGTGTACGCTTGTATTTCTGGGAAGTACTCGTATGAGCTACTATTCCTTGGATGCACTCGTATAAGTTCGTATTTCTGAGACGTGCTCGCATAAAATATAGTATTCCTTAGATGCACTCGTGTAAGCTAGTATTCCTTGTATGTGTTCGCATGCACTTGCATATACTGGTATTTCTCAGCTGTGTTCACGTATTCTTGCATACGCTAGTATTGCTAGACCACGCTCGTGTACACTAGTTATCCTTGGACGTGTTTGCCTACGCCTGCATGCCCTCATAACCGTTTGTGTACACTAGTATTAATCGGACGCATTCGCGGAGGTGTAAGAGACATCCAATAGTTGTCTGGCTGGTGCCAGAGCACGTAAGGTCTTACGGTAGAAGACACTGCCACAAGGTTCCTCCTAACACTTGCATCCTTCTACGAGGGACGAAAAAGGTTGCACTTAAGCACAGTAAAGACTCACGGACGTGTGGGGACAATTTTAGGTGATGCTGTGATATGCCAAAGTCGCACGGATGTGTCAGGTAGCACTAGGGCTTGTCTCATGTACAGACAGTCTCATGAAAAAAAAATTAAAAAAATTAAAAACTAACATGAGGCATGTTAGATGCCACTGGAGAATGTCTGATAAGTGCATAAATGCCAAACGTTGCTAGGTAGGGCTGGAATTACTCGTCATAAATCAAGATGATAAGACGTGATAGGTAGTCTCAGTACGCATAGCCTATAATACACAAGGGCACGTTAGATGACACCAAAACACCTCTGATGTAACGTTCAAAGCCAATAAAGAACTATTTAATTTAATATGCATAATTATTAGATTAAAATTTAAGGAAGCTATGGTGGCGATGTCATGGGTTTAATTTTATCAGATTATACTGTGCTTTCTAGGAATTGGGTCACTTACAAGTGCGTACGCAAGTTAAGTAAGGCATCACCCAATACTTTTATATTATATGCGTGCCATACTCGGGGATTACACGAGCTACGTTGGTATGCCCTGCTTAGTTGTGTGTGTGTGTAGTCCAGGGGGTGATCTATATCATTTGTGCTGTATTCCATGAAGAGCTAGTAAAAATTCTAAATTGTCTAAAAAGTTTAAGAATATGCTTTGTCTACTTAACAGTTATTTGCCGGGCAAAGCTAAGTATACCGATGCAATGGCTTTCACGATAGGATCTGATGCTGTTAAAAAATAGTCAAGGCCTCAAATAATCACTGATCTTGGATATGCTCAGTTAACCTAGAGTCCTAGGAATTTTCTTGAAACATGAAATTATGCTAGATAGCCCTAGGATCATTCGGCGTTTAAGGCTACGAGTATTTTCGGCTGCCAAAAAATTTTCTCACTGCGAAAACAGCGACAGAATCCTCGGTGTATACCCACTGACAGTGTAAAGCAAATAATAAGACACCTGCTCAGCACTTTGTCAACACTCTACACTTTCCTTGCTCTGAAACTGCAAGGACTTGATTAAAATCTCAGTTGAATGAACAATTCAACACCAAAAATTACAAGGCATTTGTAAATCATAAACATGATAAACTCTTTAGCTTACATAATGTCAAAGTAACTAAAAAAAAGTTTCTCACTTAAAGGTTAATGTAGGTAATGATAATATAATTTGTTGTAATGATTATATGTAATCAGCCTTAAGTGATTTTTTATGTGGTCTTAGGAATTGAAGCCCCACCTATAGCAAATGCAAAATTAAATATCAAGACTCCGGACTAATACCAATGATATTTAATAATCTTATTAGTTAAAATCGATATTTACTTATAAAACAACTTGTTATATTCATACACTTGTCACTTTAATATTCAATGTAAACTATAAAAATGAAAGTGTGAGAGTATGTGACAGATGTGAGTGCGAGGTTAAAGATGTTTACAGAGTGAAAAACTTATTTGTAATAAATAAAAGTTTTTCAAATTACCAAAAAAAAAAAGACCAACTGTGCGTAAAAGTATGTTTGTTAGTACATACGTATCAAAAAAATAATTTTCATCATTGTTGCATATATATATATTTGCGCTTCTCCTACCTCACTCAACTTTGAGTTAAATTTTTATCTTACTAACTATGTGATAATTGATCATAAGTCAAAAAATCACCCTCGTTACAAAGGAAAACTTGAAAAAAAAAAAATATATTAATCATGGTTTTTGTACAGTACAAAATTTTGGTTTCTAATTATCAAAAATTTGAAAAGTGCTAAGAAATCGTATAAGAAATACTTTATTTATTTTAAGAGTACTAAATTATTCGTGAAATGATTATTGTAAGTTAATACATAGCCAAGCTACTCAGCTAAAATAAACTTGTTTGTAAGTTTAAAAAAAAATGTCTCACCAAAATAAATAACCTATCAAATGAATTATTTATTCATAACTATCCCTAATAACCAAGCAAAATTAATAAACAGTAAATACAAATTAACACTAAAAATAAGTTATGAACCACACCATAATTGAAAGAAATTGGGTCTCCTGTAACTGGGGCCGCTTATGGAAGAGTTAGTACGGCCCTTAGCTACGGCCCTTAGCTATGGCCACGAAACAGAAAAGGGGTAAGGGGGGGTTTGCCGTGTGGGGAGACGTAGAGGAGACTACACTCTTAGTGCAGTACTGCATTATGATAAAATAGGTCAATGTACAGGGGACTGGTAAGATGAGGTGAGGAAAATGACAAAATATGGAATTCCCTTTCGTTACAAATTTTTTTAAGGTCATTGATTGGAGATCGTTCATTTACTCTGTATTGCAGAACGTGCCTTTAAACTTCTATAATTATACTTATAACTCTTAAGAAATTATTGATGCGTTACTGATACAATCTAATATTGCATTCTGTAAGAAAAAAAATTNAGCCTTAAGTGATTTTTTATGTGGTCTTAGGAATTGAAGCCCCACCTATAGCAAATGCAAAATTAAATATCAAGACTCCGGACTAATACCAATGATATTTAATAATCTTATTAGTTAAAATCGATATTTACTTATAAAACAACTTGTTGAATGCTTTTGAGTAGACGTTCAACTTTAACAATAGAAACAAAATTAATGAATTTTATATTTAAAATTTGTAGAAGGTACGAATGATATGATTCAATTTACTGGTTTCTCTAAATTTCGTTTGTTCAAACCTTGTGATTAGTTCTTGTTAATCTTAAATGATCAAGAAATATTAAAAAAAGGGTTTTCCAATGTAAATGAGGGCAGACAGATATAATAAAAAGAAAAGGCATATATGTAGTGGCTTAGCCCAGACTGCCAATGATGTGCCAACGTTGTAAACAAACGCTAGTGCCAAGAGAAGACTGATTCAGTCCAGCGTTTTCTCTCTCACACATGCTCATAGATGAAAAAAGGTGCTGCATTCAATCACCATAATGCTACGGCCATCCTGCTAGCTCTCACACGTCTAGTATACAACTACAGCTGAGGTTGGAGTAAGGACTTCTGAGGAGAATTCAAGAAGAAAAGGACTAAAGTCTATCTGCGGAAGAGACGCTGCGGCCTAGCTTGAGGGCCAGTACATGTTCTCTGAACAAGAGGGTGTGCTTTAGATGATTCGATTTTTTTTTTATTACGTTTAATCCAATACATCTTATCAGGTCACCATGAACTCAAGATATTGTAGCAGCTCAAGGCTCAAGGCAGAAAAAAATTTTTTTAATGGCTTAATATGGTACAATAAGCCTTTACCAAAAAAATCATGCTGGTCCGAAATTAAGAATTTAATTGTTACTGCTAGAATGTATATAAAACTAAAAGTATAATGTATAGGCTTTTCTTGGTCCTATTACAACTTTTTTTTCAAATTTGAGTAAAAATAAGCGTTACCACTTCAACTGAGTTGTTTTTTCCTGAGTTAAAAATTAGAGAAAATATGGCCTTTCACTTACGGATTTTTGTTTATTAAAAAACTTATTTCCAGGTTTGTAAAGATAGTGTTATTTCTCAGTGATTCTGAAAAGTGAAATATTTGTGCCATGTCCGTGACATATATTGTACACAATCAAAGTTTTTAATTAACAATTTCACAATAGGCTGCCATCTTTGAATCTTATGATTGGACTACCTATAAATAAAAAAGCATACAAATGTCAATGAGATGTTCGATATACATTTAATTTTGAACATTGCAACACCTATTTTAACTTCTTTACATTTTTTAGCTTTCTCACTTGCTTAAGCAGTAGAAAATATATTTTAATTATCTTTAACTGTTCAAATATGTGGCCTTGTAATGGGCTGTATGATTTTTTTTTTTTGGCGGGGGGGAGGCTTGTAAAGACGAGCTCGATTAAAAATTTCTGGCACTTAGAAAAAAATACACACTTGTTAATTTTGTTTGATTTTATTTTTAGTAAGACACCAACTTGATAATCAGACTTGTTACAGTTTGACTTTTTTTGTAACTAAGATTGTCCAATAAAGTTTCAGATTGAATAAAAAACAATGTAAATTTAAATGGTAGGGCCATTTTCTTTACAGTTATCTTAATTTTCTTCTACTCACAAGATTAAGCAATCACTTATTTTATTCTCAACAATGACAATTCGACCTTTCTCGGCCGTTGCGCAAGAACTAATAAAAACAAAAAATTAATAAACTCATCAGACTAGCGATATGACTATGTTCAATCCACTTTATTACTAAATTTTCACTTCACAGTTTACTCTCGCCTTTTTCTTTACGGTATTTTAATTAGGTTAAAGTTAATAATAATTTGACATTCATCTTCAGGACAGCTATTTTATTAAACAGTGGTTAACTCATTCATAAACCACAGAGTCGGTTGCTGCGCGAGACGATAAAAGAGAAATGAAAAAATGGCACATTTCTTGTACGCCGTAGTAAGGCACTGAACATTGAATTCTGGAATTCAAAAAAATTCGTACAAGTTACTTTAACTTTATTTAAATCTATTAAGTTAATACTTTTGCGTGTAACCACTACTAAAAAAATGAGCAATAGTACTTGAACCGTAGTACTTGAGTAACTGCTGGCAACAGTGCACTGCTCATGCGCAGTAGCTTAAAAAGCGCTTCAGCAGAGCCTTTCGACGTTGTGTTTGAACTCTTAGTTGCGCAATGAATGACTCAATAGAAAAGTGTTGTTAAACAGTGTAGCAATGTTTAATTATTAATGATTTTTGCTTAGCTTTACGATGGTGCTAATTATTTTTACAAATATTTAGCACACCTTGCCATCGATAGCGTTTTCTTACATGTTTCCTGTGTCGCTAAGTTAGCGTGCATATTTCAATGTAATTACAGTGGAATATACTACCAATAGTTCTTATTCTGCTCACAAAAAGCGATTGTAAGAGAGGTAATATTAAACATGCAGCCAAAAAAAGAGATTTAAGTTCTACTGGGTATGTTAATCTATCAGTAAGTCCATCAACGCTTAACAGCAAAGTAGTATCTCCCTAAGCTTAAGGGACAGAAATCATAATGGCGCTGTCTGCCGCTTCTTCTAGTTCTGTTCCTTGGCCATTTTGATAGGATGCACAAAAATCTGCCCTTTTGTTTTATATATATCTTTAAACATATGCATACACTTAGTATTTTAACAGGTCTAACTATTAAGTGTAACATACACCCTGCCTATCTCGCAATGACAACTTTTATATTCTCTCTGTGTAAGAGTGCCGTAAGATTAGAATAAAGCTTAAGTGAATAATCATTTTCAACATAATGTACAAGTACGTTATTTTTCTTGGTCCCAACGTGCATACTAGAGATGTAAGGTTGTCATTCTAAAATTATCACACACAACTTGCACAATTACTAAATTTGTCTTGTTTCATACAATTTTTTGAAAAAAATAGCTTATTTTCTATAAACATTTCTTAACACAACGTACATAGCTGTGTAACCTAATCATTTGTTAACCAAGACTATTCTTTGTTGTAAATATTAAAGAATCTTTTTGGTACCAAAAATTTGAAAAAAAACTGTTTATGAATTATAGAAACTGAAACAATTTTTTTCATGTTGTTGATAAAATTTATAATCTTTCTTCGCTGAAGTGGCTGACAATACGAATACATCCCTATATTTTTATTAAAAAAAAAAAGTTAACTTGATGTAAATTGCAGCCAAGTGTATGGAAACCAGTATTTATCACAGGCGTAGTGATTGGTGAGTTCCTGGTGCCAGTGAAGTGGGCATAGTGGCTGTAAATATTGTAACAGTTCCGAGGGTAGCTGCAGTGGCTCTTTTATAAGCACATCGTAAAAAATATGTTAGATTCAAATCATTAATGATTGTTGAAACACTATTTTCTCAGCTTCTAATTTTTGTATTAAATTCTTGTGTATCTAATTAGGAATGCTGAAGTAAATGAGCTATAAATGTATTAATTTAATCTCTATTGACTAAGCATGAAAAACCTTGATTAAAGTTTGTCAGTTAAGTCATAATTTTATTTATTTTTAACCATTTAGTATACCATAACTGACAAAACAATGATCATATCTTTATATTATTTTGTTACACGTAATTTTTTAACATTATTATAAACCAATGGTATTATAGAATAAAAGTCTAGGGCCTATGCATACAATATTAAGGAGAAAATGCTGTTAGTATGAACAGAGATATGACTACTCCAAGTAATGATCAAACTGTGAGTGAGAGAATCACTCAAACAGTTAACTAAACTAAATCTTTTCAAAGGAAAATCTTTTTAAAGTTAAAAGCAAACCTACAAATGAGGATCAAGCTTATGAAGATTTGTACAGTATTGAAGTTGAAGAAGAACGTGATTGTAAAAGTTAGCAAAAAGTATTTTCAGTTAATGCAGTCATGGCTCAGCGAGCCTGTCGTAGTGTGAAACTGTTTTTTATCTTCAAGCTTATTAATGAATAAGTTTAAAGAATGCAACGTACTTATTCCTTGTACTGCCCTACAATAACTTAGTATTTATTATAGCATAACTCAAAAGCTTTCGTTTATTTACGGTGTACGAAGCTATAAGAATAGAAAAAGACATAACTCTTCTAGTCAGCGATTATATACGAGTTTTATGTACGTTTGACGTGAGTTCCAATGATACATTTGCTAGTTTTTGTTACAATACCTGGAATTGAAGACCAAACACTTTTCTACATTTATGGGAACTAGAAAAAAGGATGCTTTGCCATTAGGTATGATTCAAATTTACCAGTTGTCTAGGCACTTAGCACTAGTTTGTACATACTTAGTGGTCACCTTCGTCAGTTTTATGTTTTTAAGAGAAGTGTTAGTATTTGGTTGTTAAACATACAACTATTAGTCAAATAAAGTATGAAATAATTTGTAGACAAGTTTTTGGAGTAAAAAGTTTTGGCTTCACAAAGTAAAAAATAGTAAGTTTTAACAACAATTTTTTTAAATGGCTCTCTCTAGATATAAAAAAACAAACTATCGAGTTAAAAAAAATATATCCATATAGTTATATACGTTCTTAAAATAAGGTTTTAATTTATTCATTATAAAATCAATCAAAATAGATTTGAAAATCAAGGTTTTTTTAGATGTTGTTCTAAAACGATGCTGGAAGTATGCTAATAAAAAACTTAAAAGGCAGAAAATTAAGATGTCAGAGGTTTTGTAAGAATATAGTTTTAGTGGCCTTACTGTGATACTGCAGGTCTGCCGGCAATAAATAGCAAGACAATAGATAACTTATGAAGAGTTCTCGTCATTTCAACTCGTAGCTTGTATCACACATTATTACATAATTAGCTTTGCATGTTAAGATTGAAACGCAGCTTGTTTTTTCGGCTTCCAAGCAATTGTATCTGTATATAAACTTATGGAATATTCAACCTTATATAATTAAGATCTTGAATTATGTCAAGCATGTATCTTAAAATGCTTCTAATCTCTTCTTATGGACTCAGTAGATTGATCTTAGAGTCCTAGTGTGTTGCAGGTAGCAAAACATCTACATTCTTTTTTTTTTATTATCATCAGTTTAACACATAAGGTGTCTACTTAGTGCATTAAAAGGGTATGAGATATCTGGTCTCATTGTGTTTGTCAGATATAGAAAACTTTTGATTGCAGCATTGGTATCCCTTCTAGTCTCATATCGTTAAATTAAAATTTTTCTAGCTATTCATAAATGTGTGGTGCTCCGATAAGTAAAATTGTTTTATCTATTTTCACTCGATTATATAAGAAAGTACTTACCTTATAAATATCTAAAATCTTGAGCTTGGACTGCAGAACAATCTTAATTTTATTTCGTTTACTTACAAAATTTCTTACTTTCATTATGTCATCCACATACAAAAATCAGAGTCGAAAATCATTATCTTCTCTAAATATGTAAGAGCTAAGTTTTCTTGAAAAAAATATGTATTTCTCGTTCGTCATTCTTACTTCGTCTGAGTTATTAGTTATTTCACCATTTTCAAAACTTTTACAGGACTATATTTATCAAACCTGATATGCCATGTATACTTTTTCAATTGAAAGCTTGTAATTAGTCCAGCTTGTTATCTTATTCTATTCCCATTTTCCTATTATAAGAGTCTTTGATACAATCTCACATTTTAACTCTCATAAAAAATCGTGTTTTCTATGCTTAGAAAAATACAGCTAGTAGAGTTTTAACCAACCAGTACTTTTATGTACATACCTAGAGAGCCAAATTTAAATCCTCTTTTTATCTTGATAAATATCACACAAATACGTCTTTGGATTTTAGTTATGTCTTAAGATAAAAGAAAATTTTCCTAAAGGGATAATCACTTCGTTAGACTGGTGTGGTATTAAATTCAAAGCGTACACAGCAGCATCGAAAGTTAAATTTTACAGGTTCTTTTTAAGCCCAGAGTCATAAATATAGTATTACACTTTGTCCTGCAATAGGTGAGAAAGTCACTTTGAGACGCTATTATGCTGAGGGGTGTCTGGACAGGCCAGTTAAAGCTCAGCTTGAAACCTCCGCAAAATTTTTAATAGTTATTTAACTGTAAACTTTCTGCCTTGATCAGCTAGTAAACTTTACATTTTGGTATCAAAGTCTAGAAGAATTTGTGCACTGGTCACGAAATAATCTAGACACCACCTTGCATCACTTTTTGTTTCTATCGGGTATGCCAGTGTCAATCTTGAGTAGTCTTCCCAGTATAGAATTATGACTTTAAATTTCTTAGGATTTGTAGCTTGACTGATCAGCCCCATTGAATCAGACTTAACTATGTCAAGGAACCTTTTTTTTTAAGTACTAAGTGGCAATATTTTAACTTTAGCAGTTATGCACACCTTTCATGTTACAAAAAAATTACGAAACATAGCCCAATGTGAATCCGTATTGTCCAAGTTTTTTCTTTGCAAAGCCTTGAGATATTACACCAACAGCATGTCTAAATCTTACGTGCCAGAGTATGGCTATATTATTTCTTTTGACTATTTCATACCTCTCTTCAAAGACGATTTCACATTCTGCAATCTCATAAATTATAAATTATTAAATATTAATCAGTGTTTGATGTTTCATGGTTTTCTCTAACTTATTTTGCTAAGTGATATTTTAATATGCTCTTTCAATTATATTTTTTAGAATTTCAGTGAAGATCCTACTGTTACTGGTGATAACTTGCTAATTTTTCTGAGTCTTTGCTGAAGAGATGTTTTCTATTAATTAACAGTATATATTATCCTCATACTTCTAGTTGTTACGTCAGTTCTGACTACCTTACACTAGTTGCACTTCCTAATGAGGGCTCTTATTGACTCTAGAAATTAAAGGCATATTAGAGACTAGATTACACCTATTTAGTATCGTATTGTTAAATATTTACACATTTTTCTACTATGAAACCTCCAAAGTACCAGCCATTTTCTAGTGAGCACCTCGATGCAGATGTCACGATCGAAGACTAACTTGTTTTTATTATTATTTTATTAAACACACTATTCCTTCTTTGCTCTGCTGTATCTGGAGAAATTTGTATTTGCACGTCAAATTAATTTTCTCTCTGAACCTTTAAAATTTTTGAAATAAAGCTGAGTTCTGATAAAATGCTTTGTAGCATCTGAGTCTGCTACAAACTCGATTTAATTCTTACTTGTATTATGAACTAGAGTTTCTTATACGTGCGTAGAGAGACAAGTTTTGGGTTCAACAACAAAGAAACTACTGCATGCAAGTAATCTAAGCAACTTTATTTCCTTTACTTTTTTTACCCTGTTTCTTGTTATTAACCGTAGATTTTTTTCTAGTATTTTATGATGCTGCGTGTCATCTTTTGGTTTTTTTTTTTTTCATGATTATGCCTTGTGCACCTGAAAATGTAATTGTTCATGTTATTAAAATTATCTTTATAAATTTCAATGTAATTTTTGAGATATCTTGAACGTATCGAAGAAGTAATAATTTAAACTTATTTATTGTTCACGTGCTTATCTAAAAGTAGAGTTCGTTAATTAATTTACCACGTGTGGACGACTTCTGACAAAATACTGCTTAAGAAGCTACTATGCTGCCCTCTCTCTCTTTTTCGATGGCCTTGGCACCCCACGCAAAAAAAGCATGTGCCAGCTCTCAAATTTCACGTATATTTGAACAAAAAAAATCTTGAACCAAAAAAACCTCAACCATGGTGCCCTTCTGATTCTAAGGCCACTCTGACACCTCCTGTACAGATCCTTACCATCTTTAGTGGAGCCCAGATTGCTATGCTTGATCTTTTTCTTTGGCTAACGTTGCTCATTATCTAGACCACGTTTTTGATAGCTATTACTTTTGCATCCACACTCAAAAAAGGAAAAACGTTAAAAGCAAAAAATGCCAGAAGTACAGGAGAGAAGCTCAGATATAGAAGATGGTGACCACAACAGTTTTAAGCGTACACCTTTGCTACAGTTTTTTAAGACTTAAATCGTTAGCAGTACAGATATAGATGTATGAGGTCACAAAGTAAAGTATACCATTTTTTTTTGCTGTTCAATATTAAACTTGTTTATTTATACTAGTTAAAGTCCTAACAATCTTAAATTATTTAAAAAACGACATATAGACAAACTGAAGAAATGAAAAACTAAAATCAAGATTATAAATGCAACAGCGTACATCGAATTTCTGACCATACAGCAACGAGCCAAACTATACATTATGATGCTACAGTGCAGCGCTGCTGCATCCTAACTCCTTGCTAGCAGCTTACACCGTCATTCAGCTGTATGAGCCCCAAACACATGTCTCAGGATTTTTTATTGCTTAAATATGTTTTCCTTACCATACGGAATCAAATTTTTGTTGACCCTGCTAGATTTACATGAGAAAAATTTCTATGAGGACTTTCTTATTTTATTTAAGTAAAATTAAAGCGTTACGAGCATATATCCAATTTTGTGATAATCACGATAATGCTGCTGTCGATGAAAACTCAACTACATGTATACATTTACATCATGTACTTTTTATTACTATTTGTGTGATTTATTATTCAAGTTAGCAATCCAACATTAAAAAAAGGCACCAATTGTTACGGGATAACATTACAGCATTACAAGTTTTTAGTAACAAGCTTTTATCAATTCTTTGAAAAATCTACATTGCGATGCACCAAATAAAAATAAAATTTTTTTCTTCGCTTCTTAATCATGTACAAAACAGCTTCACCTTTACTTTTTACATTACAACTCAATAATTAAACATCTTGCAGAGTTATACTAAATTTTATTGTGTTATGGGTTGAAAAAGGATCACGACGAGCTCTCATTAATAAGTCAAAGAATTATGATAGTAATATACCAAATCATAATAAAACTTTTTTAATCTACTTACTCTATATCATTTGAAGACAGCTACGTTTCACTCTTCCATGGTTTGGGTCCATAAAAAAACTCTTTTTAAAGATACATGACATTTCTTAGCATTCCAAGCTTTGTACTCTTAATTTGAGACACTGGAAATTAAAAATTTGTGAGCCTGTGAAACTGGTTTTTTTAAATGTAAGAACGGGAAAAAATTTCTGCACTTTTGTTAACTTCTGTAGAGTATTAACGGCCAAATGAGAATGCCACATTATTTTTTTGCATTGATAACAACATTTTTCGTTAAAATGTTTAACTTATCTTATTTCAGTGCCACATTTTTCATAAATGTTCTTAAAAGTGTAAATATGGTACTTATGGTATTTACTTAAAATCATTATGTCGTAGAAAAAGTAAGTAACTCGCACTTTTTTGAAGAGTTACCGTCAAGTCTTTAAATTTTTGAATGAGATTTTAGTCCCAAACGTTAATATGACCCCTGGATTAAATTTTTAGCCAAATGGATACTGTTTATTATCTGAACTTTGTGATACTATTAGCAGAATACACTGTCTTATTATTAAAAAAAGTTTTCAGATTAAAACATCCTCACATAACATTGTAATAGAATGTGACATAAAATTTACTGTTTTTTTTTTTTTTTTTAAATTATGTATGTGTAAGTGTTCGTATGCTTTGGCAATCATATGTTTGTATATATAACTTTATACATTACTAAAAAAATTTATAATAAATTAAATTTTGTTGTTACACGAATACGTCTGATTTACTTCTTTTAGAGTTTCTAAGACCCCTTATAGACTGGGCTCAAACTGTGATGAACCAGGAAGAATTATTCGCACCTAATTTCTTTGTGCTTTTTTGTTTAAAATATAGTAATGTACCAGAAAGTTCATCTTACTACCCAAGAAAATGGTCAGGTATTGTTTGAACAATTTTTTGCAAACAATTTCGTAAAAGTTGGTTTTTTCAATCCGAAAAAAAGAGTATTCTGAGATATTTTGGGACATTTAGAACAAAAATCAATTGGAATGTATATGTAGGAAATGTGGTCAACTACTTGAGAGAAAAAAAGGTGTTTCGTCCCGAGAGCACGCCAGGACTCATCAGTAAGGCTGATGACGTGCTCCCTGCCTTAGACACAGAAAAGGTGTGGGCTCAGATCGACTTGATCGCGCTTATATATTAATTGTGCGGAAATTTCGCCGCTTGACAAGCGTTAACAATTATGGGCTTGGCCACCTGGCGAGTAGAGCCTGAAGTGCGAGAGATGTGAGAAGCCATATATATATACCTTAGCTCTACACTTTTTGAGTGAAAAACCTCCAAAGTCTCAAAAAGTACATTTTTCCTGATTTTGGGAGCGCCACGACGGTGCTAAATAAACTTATTTTCATATGTTACAAAACACGATCATAAACTGTGAGCTTTTCTCTACAACTTCTAAAAAAGAAAATGTTGAAAAAATAAGTGGAAAAGTTGTTCTTTGCAAATAAACTTTTATAGTGTTTTAGCACGTGCTCCTATGTAAGTTTATACCTACATCTGTTCACCACACGCTGAGCCATAAAACGTATATATAAGTGTACACTCACGTACGAGCATGCGCTGAAACACCCTAAATGTTTATGGTAAAACAACAATCTCGCTACTTAATTTTTCAACATTATTTTTCTTAGTAATTGTAGAGGAAACCTTACAGTTTATAATAAATCAGCGCATTAATAAATCAACGCAAAAAAATTTAAAAACACTTTACTTGTATTTATTTATTTTCTCACATCTCGCCCCCAACAGATCACTGATCACTTTAAATTTCCAAATTCACCGGAGGGCACTGACATATACTAACAAAACATTTACAGTTTATAATCGTGTGTTGTAACATCTTATAATTATTTTATTTAGCACTATCGTGGAGCTCTCTAAATCGGAAAAAATTCACTTTTTGCAACATTAGAAATTTTGTACTCAAAAACTGTGGGGTTTAGGTATATATATTCAAATTGATTTTTTGTTCTTAATGTACTCAAGAATCTCAGAGTACTCTCTTTTTTCAGATCAAAAAATCAATTTTTGATGAAATTGTTTGCAAAAAATTGTTTAAACAATATGTTACCACATTCTTAGATGACAAGATTAATTTTCAGGTACATTATTTTGTACATTATTTTGTTCATTATTCAATATTATTATTGTTTCAGGTACATTATAGTACATTATTACTATATTTTGATCAAGAAAGAACAAAAAAATTGAGTGTGAATAACTGTTCTCGGTTCATCCCTGTTTAAGCGTGGTCTATTAGGCTTGGTTTTGAAAAACCCTTATTAGATAAGAAAATGTAAGTGTTTTTTTTATTATAAAGTCTAGTTAATATCGTTTTAAATATTAAAAAAAAAATAATGCAACGTTATTAGGCTAAAAAAAATGCCTCTTTATAAGTTTGACAAGTAAACAACCAATTTTACTTAGATGTGTAGCACTTCTTAAAATAATTGTTCGAAGTACTTTTAGACAGTTTTAGATTTATTGATATTTAAAATGATAAATCATAATTTAGAAAAAGCCCTTTTAAAGTTGCAACTTTTTTCCAAATTAACAAAAGAGCTTTCTGGCCTTAAAAAAACGTATATTTCAGACAAGCTAACAAGGAACGAAAAAATGAGTGTGTGAATCACAAAAATAAGGAATGACGATACAGTGATTTATATTGCAAATCGATGGATCAAAGAATGTTGTTGATAGTTTTTAAAGTGTGAATGGTTAACATATGTTGAACAGTCAGAAAAAAAATATGAATTATTTGAGAAATATAAAACATCAGGACTTTTTGATTGGTCTAGTTCTAAAGAGAGAAAAAGCCTATTAACATAAATCTCTCTTTGTTATTGTGAAAATAGAAGCAAACTTGTAGTTTGCTGTTATTTTAATCAATCTTTTCAAAACATGGAAGATAAAGTAGCGAGCGTGTGGCGGCTCAGTTGGCTGGTTTGTGGGACAGCACGCGGGAGGCTGCGGGCTCGTTTCGCGCCAGTGTGACTTCCCTGAGCAAGTATAATAAGCAAGCAAGTACCTCTGTGAAGTTTTGCATCTGCTTTTCACCACACAATGTTCCTCGTGAAGGGATGGGCAATCTTATCGCAGTAGAATGGCTGACCACATAGATCCTTTGCTCCCGAGGTGTTCTATGTGACATTATCAACGTACTAACGAACTACAACTGTATCAATGTAAAAATGTAACCAACAATGTAACATGTAACCATTACTTGTAATAAGTAACAAATATAATGTAACAATGTGCCTTACTGTACCAAATTAAAAAAAAAAAAAAAAAAAAAAAAAAAACGATAAAGTCCTGCCGTAACTGTACGAATCAGTTTAAGGCAGACATTATACTTTTTAGTGCAACTTATTTGATTGTAGTTATTTTCGAGATAAAAAAACATAGTTATCAAACATCTATACGCATGATGCTTGAAATTTATTTGATTCTTTCAGTTTCCAACTTTTATTTCCATGAATATTCTGATGTCAAAGGTCGTCCAAAATGTTTGATTAAGCGATTTCATGAACTATCTCAGTTTTAGTTTCTTGATTTTCTTATAGTAAAGACGAATTTTCACACCTCATGAAATGTACATGCACGGAAAATTGTACTAGACTACAAACAAAGCCCAAAGATTGGTCAAAAAACAATACCAGTCACAATTCTGATAGGAAATAAGAGACCTTTCGATTCATTAAGATCCAAACTACTTCTATTACAATTCATTTTGGTATAAGAAAACTGACATGTGGTCAATATTACAAACTATCCAAAACTTTCGCAACTTTGCGAATCCATTTCCTTAATTATTTATATGAATAAACACAGTAACCATAATTTTTACATTAAATAAGCTTTAAAATAAAACACTTTAAATCTCTACCAATGAAAAGAGTTCTCAATTCCTATTAAAAAAGCGTCTAGTATCGTCAATCTGTTATATTTAGACATGAGCTCTGTATTTATATTGATATCCACCCACTTTATATGTTTATAGGAAAATATAGGTGCGAAATAGGGATGGTAACCTTAAATTGCACAAGGGTATAATTTACGTCTTAAAATGGTAAGGAAAAAATTTTTTGATAAATTAACGAATGGATTCAATAAGCTTTTGGATGAGACTGATTGATTTTACGTTAATAGCATAAAGTACTGGAAATAGTGGGGAAAAAGTATGGTCAGGTTAAACAAACAATTGTTTCATTCAAACTGTAAGGATCGTAACTAATTTTTTTAGCATAACAGGTACATACATACATCAATTACAAAAATAATTATATTCAGAATAAATAGATTTATGAACTTTAAGGAAAAAGCCTTAAATCGCAGACAACTAAATGCGAGTTGTCTGAAGATCGTCTATTAACTCCCTTGAAATGTGTGTGTATGTTTGTTTGTGTTTGTGCGTGTGTGATTCATAAAAACATTTTTGTACTCAAGCACACACCACTAGCAACTATTCATGGTGGAGACACAAATAGGATGGCCAAATATACTTCTACACTTCCCTTTTCTAACATTTCTTCTTTCTCTTTTCTACCAATACATCTAGTCAAGTTACAGAATTTATTATTCGTTACACATTTTATAAGTATATCAGCTAACTGCTGTGTGCTTATAACATATTTTACATCGATGTCATTTTTTTTTACCTAATCACCAATGAAATTATATCATGTATCAACATGCCCTTTACTTATTATAGAAAAGGAAATTTTACCATCAAAAAAGAAGATTCATTACCTACATTATATTAATGCATTAGTAATTAGAGACTCTAAATTATTTCCATAACTTTTAACTTGAATAATTTCTTTCACTGTTGTATTTACGGCAATCTATTTGGCCTAAGTTGTGCTTAGCACTTTAACAGACTGTTTACGTGAAGTGCATATGACTGGACCAAAGGCTATTTTTATCAAACAACCATTGGTTAACTTTCTGCAGTCTTTATATTCTTTGAAACTGTATTCAAAGTAAAAACAGATATAAACATTTCTGTCCTGCCTATAATGTACGCCTAACTGAGAAGTATAATAAGCACGTCATGAAGCACGTCAAAGCTTTAGACATGCTTGATGTTACATGAGGATTGTCCGGAATGCTAGACAGGCCTATTCATCATGTTAACTTTATCAAAAAATTTCTTAGCCTATCTTTATTCTTAAACAAATATATTTTTTATTTTACTGACCCTCAAACACATTTCTACAAACATATCATATGACCTTGCAGTGATTTGTCTCTTCACATGAACACAGACACCTTTCACAAGTTCTGAAACCAAAATAACATAGAATACCAGTGAATCTCTAATTCCCACGTCAAAAGGGCTGTTTAAGCACGTACAATACGGTTAGTTACTTTCATCCTTCATTTCTTCTGTCACTTGAATGCAAACCAGGGGACTTATGATGTAAGCCAGCTCATCAAGCTCTCTTTAAAACAAATCATTATTTATATCGAACTGCACGATTTCCGTGTCTAGCTAAGCACCAAAAGCCAAAAAAACTCTTTTTAATTTCTACTCAACCACTGGTTAAAACATTTCTACGTAATTAATGCCACACTGCTGCCAGAAACCCTGCGCACAAAGTTGGGCTTCGTATCTCTCTACGTCTGTTTCCAAGTTAGTCCTTACTTTTAAAACACACTTTGTGTATAACGGCCTTATAGCGGCTGGTCTATTTATGACTTTTTAAGTTTTATTTCCTTAATGAGACTTGAAATTATCGTGAATTGCAGCTTTTTTTTGTACCTGTTAAGGATACTTTAGAGTGCTTTTATCCCTCACAGTATCACTGATCTCGGTGGTGCTTACTAAGGCACTTTCTTAGTTTCATAATTATAAGTCTTTGGCGTGCTGTAAGAACTGTAGGCTTGTTTCCTTTCCCTAATGCTTGTTGCTAACTTGTTTAATACAAATACCGTCAGTTTCTGTAGCTCTACAAGCGACATAATCACCAGAGCTGACGGCTATACGTGTACATAGTTAATAACTTGGTTTTTGTCAAACAAATCTCTATGATAAGTAAAGTTTTCCCACTATGAGTAATCCAAACGTTGTTTAAATATGAGTTGATTGAATTAATTATAGCATTTGCTTGCTGCTCGTTATTTGTTACTGTCATTCTAATTGCACCACTGGCATTCAGTAAATCAAAGCTCAGTTCACCAAAAAGCTTTTGATCTTGGTGCATTTTGGAGCAGTTGTATTTTTTCCTTAGCCTTCTTTGTGTGTCATGAGCACTTTCCGAGAATTTTAGGTAAGGTAGCGCTTTTTGACTTTTTATTTGGCGCCTGAAGTTACCAATAGCTCAAGCTACAAAGCCATCGATTAAGTAACCTTAAATTATATTAAACTTTACAATTTGTGCCATAAATTTCTAAAGAAAGCAGATACTCTAAGTGGAGAAATAAAAGATCACTCAATTAAGAAAGCTACTTTATATTCAAAAGGATACATGTTACTAGACAGATGGCAGTGAGGCTCTATAATCAGATTGTATGGAGAGCACTTTCTGATTTGGTAGTTTGGCTTATACCAGATGCCGAAGATGGTATGACATAGTTTTAGATTTAACTCCCACAGACGCGTATACATTTTTTGCTAGCCAAAGCATGAATCTAAAGTCACGCTGGAAACAATGGAAACAAGAGCTTACTCTGCAAGCGTAATGGTTGAGCAAGCCATTAACAACAAAAAAAGCTATCTAGAGGGTCAACCTTTTAGTGGCAAGTGCAACCCACCACACACATGGATCTTGACTCCACCAGCATAGACTTTGAAACGGGTCCATCCACTGCAAAAAGAGTCACGAACATTTTTGAAGTATTTTTTGACCAAGCATCAACTATTGTATAAAATAAATCTGTATTTTCTTACTCGATGTCTCATTATTGTGTTCACCTGCTTCGTACCTCTGTCATCCTCGAACCAAGGGTAAGCTCATTGTGTCGAATCCCAAAGTAGCGATTCTGCAAGAATTTTTGCCACGAAAAAAGCAATACAGTGCCAGAGTTTAGGAAGAAAAGTGAGATACTCATTACTGCAAACTTAACAAAGGCAAGTGGCTGCACGTAAGGTATCTTGCCAGCCCCTTGTCACTTTTGTCATCATTTTCACGCGCTAACCATAACCAGTCGTCTAGGTCAATTACTCTCGATCATTGAGTTCACGCTCTAACAGGCTACCTTTTTGGTCAGTGATTTGCTCAACAGCCTTGGCTACAGTAGATGACGTCCGCTTACCTGCATACCTTTTCTGCCCCTGCATACTACGAATGAGTATATGATAAATGCAGCCACACCACGTCGACTGTCCCTACAGCTGACACAACAGTATTCCACGATCGCCACACCCCATATATTTTGACGAGTGTACACGAGACCTGCAACATAACCTAGTTCACGCAACTAAACATTTTTCTCTCTCTCACGCTCTTTGTGTGTGACAGTGTATTGCAAAATTATTGTGTGTGAGCGCGTGACAAAAGGTGACTTTGTTATTTTTGCTTGCTTCTGTGCGCTGTATGCCACAAGCAGCAGTGATGCAAATTTTTTCCATGCTTTTTAGCGAGCGTGAATCATTTTACGTCAAGAAAAAGCAGCTCGTGAATCCCGTTACAAATTTTTCTACGCACAGACTTCTGAAGCCTACAGCGATACACTCGGTAGAAGTAGTCACTACCCTGGCTCGAGAGCTAGCTGGTACTCTTGGTAAGCGTTATCAGATCCTTATAGTAAAAGACGTAGATATCTGCTGAACAAAGTTAATCTCAGCTGCTCTGCCGCATCTCCACATGACGAGATCACTCGTTTTTGGCACTTCCATCGTCTGGTTTGCCCGTTCATACTTGCCATCGATGAAGAAGTTTGCCGTCTAATGGACCAGGAGATTATGTGACTATCGTCCAACCCCTAGGCAAGCCGCTATACTTTGTTCAAAAAGCCCAAGAAGGCTAGAGGGTTACCAATGGCCACGGGCACCTAAACACCTGTACCAAACTGGATCGCTACCATTTCCTAGTCATCAAGGATCTCCTGCAGAAGATGACAGAAAAGGCTTTTTCCATCATTGACCTGTAAAAAGCTTTCTTCTTAGTAGAGACCGCCAAGGAGAGTATTTTAAAGACAGCGACTACCCTACCCTTTGGCGTATATAAATTCACACGGATATCCATGGCTTTGCACGCAGTCCTCGCAGTGTACCATAAATCACGACCTATGCAAGCTCTCGTTCGCTTGGTGTTATTTGGACAATTTTCTTGTTCTCTTTGAGAGTCATAAGCAGTGCCCAGAGCACTCATTAAGACTTTTTACCATCCTTCGACAGAGGAGTTACGAATAAGCTTATAAACGGGTGTCCTTCTTCGAGACGAAGTGGATTATGCAAAAGTTTCCATCTTAGCAGATGAAGTTTGTCCCCCAGGACACATTGTCAAGTCTTTAGAAAACTTTCCAAAGCTTAATAGTTCATCCGAGCTGTGTCATTTCCTAGAGATTCTTGACTTTTGCAGACGCTGCATCCCTGGAGTGGCCAACACGCTAGCATCTCTCAAAGATCTCACAAAGGATCTTTTTTTAACAAAGAGAAAGCTTCCACTGTCTTGAACTCCAGAAATAGATGCAGTTTTTCAGTTAAGAAACTAAGCCTTGGCCATGGCAGCTATGATAACATTTCTCAAACCAGACGCTGCCATTGCTCCAAGAACCAATGTCTTGAACACCACGATGGGCACAGCCTTGGAGCTGGAGTACCCAAAAGGCGTCTGGAGGCCACTTGTTTTTTCTTCTAGGAAGCTCATCCAAGTCAAACTAAATTACGCCATATACGCCAAGGTGCTTATTGAAATCCATTCAGCCATCAGAGCTCTTAAGTGGATCTTTGAAAGATGCGTGCTTACGGTCTTCACAGACCATAAATCACTTGTCTTTGCCACCCAACACCCTTTAAACAAGGTTTTGCCCAGTCAGATCCTGCACTTTGACTTTTTTCTGCAACACCTGATTACCTTCTGCTATGTCAAAGACAAAGGCAACGTAGTGTCCGATGCACTTTAATTCGTAAACATGATAGCTGTACCTTGAGTTATTGACCCAAAAGTCGTACTCAGAGCCTAGTACATCCGTATCAGCCTGAGGCACTTTGCAGGACGGCTTTTAAGGTGCTTTACAACTATATTCACCCTAGCATCAGAGCCACGATACGTGGCGAAAAAAATTATGTAGCCTAAGATGTGAAAAAATAAAACATGCTGGGCGCAACTGTGTGAACCGTGTCAAAATTCTATGGTCCATCGACACTACTGGTCGACTTTTGGTGATTTCAATATTCCTGAAGGACGTTTTGATCACACACTAGTGGATCTTCTTAAGCTGCCACTAACAGCTCGACAACAACACTGTTTGACGATTATAAATCACTTTAGCAGGTGGTCTGTCACAGTCCCAATTCCGGGCCAACAAGCTTCCACTATTGCGATGGCTCTAGTCAAAAACTATATCACAAACCTTGGAACACCACTCACGCTTACTTTTGATTAAGGCACATTAGCTGCAGCAAACCAATAAGCTAGTTCCAGCTTTCAGGTACTCTAGCTTGCGAAAGCCTCTTTTTATCTATGGTTTTAAGACGTGCACATAAGTTTTTAAGTGTGCTATTACAATAAAAAAAAAAAAAAATAAATAAAAAAATTGAAAGAAACAAACCAAGAGGTATAAATTGCTAACGGACTCACAGTAAAAACGAAGTTCTTTTAACATGAAATGAGTACCAATGAATAATGAAACATGAGATGTGTGTCAAAAAACATCATGAAATAAGGAAACACATTTTCTCAGGTAGCAAGGGAGTCGCCAGATCCATAGTATGAATGAAGCTTTATAAGAATAAGTACTGCAATTATGAAGTTCAGTAAAACAAATCTTGCAAAAAAAAGAAATAAAAAAAAAATAAGGCACAAGTTAGATACTCAAAATAGTAAAACCTTATAAGTACTGTATTTCTGCATGACGTTATCACAAAGTTTTTTTACCGTGAGTATTAAACTATTTTTTTTTTTTTTTGTTTTTATTTAGTCTTTTATTTCTTGTTTTACTCATCTACATGAATGCAGTACTTATTCTTTTAGAAGTTCATTTGTCGAGTATCGTAGTGGGAGTGTGTTTCTACGTTAAGTAAATAAGACTGATTTTATATTTCACACTCTTAAACGTAATCATTAAATAGAAACACCAAATTAATAATTTTGATACAAACACTTTACTTTTCTGAGGTAAAGATTAGGAACAATTGAAACGAGGAGTAACAGGAGTAATTGAGTTATAAAGAACGGCAGTAAATTGATGTTAAAGTGCGGAAGTAATACTTGGAAAAGAGGCATATGTGTGTGCTTGTGCAAAGGTGCGTGCACCTTGCTCAACGACTGAGTACGAACAGGCTATTACATCGCGCAGCTTCCTCGAAAGAGCAAGCCGCTGCTTACTTTACAAAGCTATTGGCTAACTAAAGAGACGTGGCGCATTGCGATTGGTTGTCTGGAAACTCGGCGTACTAGTGACTGATTGGTAGATTTAATCGATCGCGTAAACTTAAATCTTAGGACCTCAATACTGAACATCATTCTTTGTATGGGTCTCGCGATCTCCTTGTTGTGTGAAAAATTGTGTATCTTTATTTATGATGTTTTTTGACACATATCTTATGCTTAACTTTCTTTTAGCACTTGACACACATCTCATGCTTAATTATTTTTTGGCACTTATCTTATAGTTAAAGAGTTTTTTTCTTACCGTTGGTCCCATTGCCCATTTATACCCCCTGGGTGGTTTTTGAAGGTTTTTTAAGTTGTTTTTGATTTTTTTCGGTTTTTT
>NW_019379717.1:297351-345977 GCF_000648655.2 Copidosoma floridanum
AATTTTCTTACTTTTTTTCTATTTATTTTATTTTTTAGTGTCTTTTTTAATTTTATTCTTGTTGGATCTTATTTTCTAATTATTTTTAATATAATTTTCCATTCTATATTTCACATTATTTCATAATTATTTCTTTCTTTTTCATAGATTTACTTATTTCATTATGATTATGTACCTTTTTTCTCACTTATATTCCTAATGGCTCATCTTTGCATTCTATTTTGATTTTTTTTATTCGATTTGTTTATTTATATTTTTTAAGTTATTTTTTTTCTTACTTATTTTTTTGCAATTTCATAGCCAATTAATACAGTTTGGGTTTTATTTTAGAACATAAGGTATTTTTATAAAAGTAGATTAGAAATATAATATTAAAGTTTAACGTCAAATATCATAATTACTATAATATAAGACTACAAAAATTGCATATATGCTGATACATGTTTGATTGTATTAGAAATAATTAGCTCAATGTAAAAATTAATCACATTCTACACAAGAAGCTATTGGTTTATGGTTAATAAAATATCATACGTATTTTTCTGTCTATATTTTATTCAGATATCGAGAAAAAACGGCATCAATCGTGGTCCGATACCGTGTTGTATGTTTTTTAGGATCATAATTTATAGTTAAGTTTAATTTTTAGAAGAGAAAAGTGGTCCATGGCTCGAAATTTTTGTTGAGAAATTTGAGGTTAAAATCAACAGAAAAAATTAGTAGAGTTTTATCAAAATCTTTGCCAAGAAATTGTGCACCTTCAGTATACTCCAGAAATGTTCTGTAATCTGTATCAATTATATAATTTTTTTTTTTTAATAGGTAAAAGATGTGGCTACTATTACTACTTTTTGGCCATTTGACATTGAAGATATGTCTTAAAAAATATCTGCAATATCTGTTGAGCAAACATTAAAACCATATGTGTTTCGTACAGTCATATCCATATTTGTACCAACAATATTCACTGCATCATTATTATTATGATATATTGCCACTCACACTGACTGTGCATTGTCACGTTTAAAATAGTCGATATACATAATATAATATATAATATATGTAAAGGCAATATATATATCTATATAATATAAGAAACAGTTAAATTGTGGTACGTCGATTTGTTAATAATTGTCCATGCATGTTTAAGTCAACGTTAAAACATAACATTTTTTAGTGACCGTATCATTCAAATCAAGTAAATTTTTTCTTAGACTTTTAATATTAAAATATAATATAAACATATTTTTTTTACCAGACACAAAATTGGTTATAATTGGAGCGAAAGTCTTTAAAAAAACTAAAAAGAGTCTTAAAGTTCTTGTACTAAACTAACAGTCGAAGCAGCTTGTCGAGGTTTTGATAAAATTTTAACTTAGTCGTATCACAAGAAAGTACAACGTAAACGAGTGATTGCTAATACATTTTTTATACTAAGAAACAACATAATTAAACACGCACACACAGATATGTATGTGTTATTTTTTTATATATCAAGAAATTATTTATGTAATAACTCACGCTTACTTTTGATTAAGGCACATTAGCTGCAGCAAACCAATAAGCTAGTTCCAGCTTTCAGGTACTCTAGCTTGCGAAAGCCTCTTTTTATCTATTTTATTAATCAAAGTGAGTCTCAGCCCCTTGATTACCTGAGGACTTTATTAACAAAAAGACGAAATCCAGGAGGAGGTTTAATTAAATAGACAAACACAATTAGGCTTTTGAAACAATAATTCATTCTGTTATCTTAATATTGTGACATTTCATTTGTCGTTTCAACCGATCTGTTCTTTTTAAGCCCTTTCCACATTATTTACCTATTTGTTTTTCATGGTTTTTTATAAATTAACATACGTCTGTTTAAACGTGACGATCTTCAAAGTTACATATTTTTATAATACTAAAAAATTTCTAGCTAAAAAATATTTTTAATTTCTGATTTATTCTCTGATGCAATTTTAATAAGAATTCTTTTTGGATTCTGATATCTTAGTAAAGCAACGTATAATTGTCCGTAAGAGAATGAAGGTTTTTTAATATACAATCTTTAGGAATTAAAACTCTGTTTTTCTGATTTGTTAATAAATATAGAACATGCAAATACAAAGAAAAACTGTTTTCTATAAAAGACAAAAGGGAATGATAATAAAGTGCCAGTATTAAATGTTATTCTCGGAATACAAACTTTGCTTTTTCTTCTCCCATAATTATTTCTGCTTCTATATTATACTTAAATACTTTTGTTATTTTTAATCTTGTGCCTTAATAGAGACCGTCTAATATACTAAAAGTTCTTATTAACACTACTGTAATATTTATTTTTAATTTTAATTCATGTGGTGGAAGAACCTATCTTATGTTATTTCAAAATACTATTGGTAAATTATTATTTATGTTACCATATGTTTTATCAACTTCTATGTGAGTCACGTATTCTGCTGCTGTAAACTAATGTTTAGCCTGCATTGATAAATACATGAGTAATGTCGTTATTTTGTCTGCTCAATCTGTTAGTGGGGGGGTGGCACGCGGAGTGCGCAGGGGGTCGTTAGCCCCACTAGTATATATTTATGTATATATGAAGATTGATCCTTCATAATGTATTCATGGTGTTCAAATATGTGGCCTTGCAATAGACTGTGGTACTTGGGGGAGGGGAAGGGAACGGCCAGGCTTGTGAGGAGGAACTTGATCGCAAATTTCTGGCACTTTAAAAAAGGTTATTACACACTTGTTGAATTTTTTCGATTGTATTGTAAGTAAAACGCCAAATTAATAATCAGACTTGTTATAGTTTTTCTTTATTTGTTACCACGATTGTCCAATAAGGTTTTAGCTTGAAGAAACAAAAATGTAAATTTTAATGGTAGTGCGATTTTTTTTATTATAATTATCTTAATGTTATTTACTCAGAAAATTTAGCGATCACTCATTTTCTTCTCAACAATCAAAATTCTATCTTTCTCGGTCGTTGTGCGAGAACTGAATAATACAAAAATTAATAAACTTATCAGACTACTGATATGACTACTTTTAATCCACTTCAATTTTTGTTTTACTGCACATTTTTGCCTTTTTCTCAACAGTATTTTAATAAGGTTAAAGTTAAAAATAATTTGGCACTCATCGTCGCAACAGCTTTTTTATTGAACCGTGGCTAACTTATTTATAAACTACAAAGTCAGTTGCTGCACGAAACGATAAAAGAAAAAAAAAATGGCGATTTCTTGTACGCCGTAGTAAGGCACTAGACATTGAAGGTAAGGTTTCTTTTATTTGATTTATTTGATACGTAATGCTCCAAAGTCATTGAACAGCATCTACTCCAAGATACGCCAAAATGTGCAATTACAACGTTGCGAACAGGATCTACTCCAAGGTGTGCCAAAATCAGAAGGACCAATGAGTCACTGCTTTGTTAAACTAAGTCGCGGCTTTTTCCGCGACTGCAAATGGCGCCCAGGCCTCGTCTGTGCACTAGATTATAGATCTCTGTCGGCTCAACCGAGTTAGTGTGC
Source organism: Copidosoma floridanum (assembly GCF_000648655.2). The sequence goes on from NW_019379717.1 coordinate 300,873, forward strand.
AGCCGATTGCAGACTGGTGTCGCGCAGCAAATGACTCTTGCTTCACCTCTATACTCGGCGCGTTGGCCATATTGGTCGATGACGTAATCGACACCTTTCTCCTCTCACTCTTTCTCTCGCTGACTGAACCTATATTTAAACACACTTTCCCCTTGGCTTACAAGGATTTACAACGAAAAAGCCAACAAAACTATATCTCGTTCAACTAGAAGGATTAAGTGGTGGATGGGGCGAGTTAGGGTAGAGTTGCTGGTTTTGATAAGGACTACTCAAAAAAGGTCGTCACTTTCAGCGAACACCTCTCCGACTTAGCCTAAGGGCCATTTACCAGGATAAGAGTTTTCGGACTTGATCAAGACCATGTCTCCAGGGAGTAGGGACTGAGATGGTCAGGACCATTTTTCTCTGGACTGTAAAGAGGTAAGGTACTTAACCGACCATCTCTTCCAAAATTGTTGAGCAAGCTGAGAAATGAATTGCCAACGTCAAAAGAAAGGTATTTAAAAATCGTATAAGGAAGCTTTGGGAATACTGAAAGGCTCCTTTAGGTTTAAAAGATAGCCTGGAGTGATCGTCGTTAAATTTTCAGGATTACTAGTCAATGGGACTAGAGGTCATGAGTTTAACAAGGTTTCAATTCTGCAACGCAACATGGAGTATACTACGAAAGTAAGAGTTTGATCACCGATGACTCGTTTTAGGTGGTACTTAGCCAATTTTACAGCAGCTACGCAAAGGCCTCCAAAATGGGGGGCAGCAGGAGGATTAAATTTCCAAGTAGTCCGCATCGATGTTAGTTTTTCTTTAGGGTAAGATTTACTGAATTCATCAACCATTAGACTTAATTCTTTATCAGCCCCAACAAAGTTTGTACCTTGATCACTGTATAATTCTAAGCAGGCTCCTCAACGTAAAGTAAACCTTATAAAGGCTGCGACAAAGGATTCAGAGAAGTAATCTTCTATGATCTGTAGATAAACTGCATGAGCATTTATGCAAACAAAGATAGCTATCCAACTTTTAGTAACAGCTATTTAACCTCCAGTTTTAGTCAGATGAACCTTGACAGGCCCAGAATAATCAAGACCTGTTTTGGCAAACGTAGGCATAGGTACAACTCAAGGAACGGGAAGGGGACTTATTAATTGATTCTAAGTACGACCTGCACATCATCTATACGTAGAGCAGCGAGAAGTATTTGTACTAACCGTCTAAAGACCACTCACAATCTAAATCCCCTGGCGAAGATTGACTAGGCTTAAACGAGGACCTCTATGCAGGCATTTAAGATGCATGTTACAAATAATTATGGACGTCAGAAGCTCATCAGGAAACAAGATTAATAGGTGTCGAGTACAATGATTAAGTTGTGACTCTTTTGATCTCCCACCTGCTCGAATTGAAACTTGATTAATAAAGGGAGCAAGCTTTAATAATTTGCTATTCGAGGGTAAACTCTTTCGTTTCATGATAGATAATTTCAAGTTTGATTGTAAAATCGTGAATTCAACTGAAAAAAAGTTATTTTGGTGAGTGGCTACCCAGTAAAATTGTGCTTGACGAATCTTGTCGCAACCAATGATGCGGTCATACTCTTAATCAAAAACGTCCAATTGAAAAAACGGAGAACTTTAAAAAAGTAAAGCTCTCTCTTAGTTTAATCTCTTTTTACTACGGTAGTATAATTTAAATGTTAAACGCAAACAATAAGCAGTAATTATAGATAATTAAGTGCAATGGAAATAATAAAATAAAAGATTCCAACTAGGATACTTTTCCAAGGAGTTGTGAGAGGCAGCTTTAATTTTTATAGCGTCTACGAATCTCGAATAGATAGAATTACGCTCGTGCATCACGAGTCAGCAAGTCAGACCACAAATGAATAGCATTGATTAGATGTCTTACTTGTTAGATATAATAGTGGACTAACTTAGCTAGACGATGAGTTGCGCATAGCTCGAGCCTCGGGATGCTAAGAGTCTTGATAGGAGTGACCTTAGTTTTAGCTATCTGCAATGAAACGAAAACTTGATCTTTAATTACACGCAAATACAGTACAACACCGTAAGCCAACTTAGACTCATCTGAATAACCATAAATCTCTAAACGTTCTCGGCTGGGAGTGAAATCATTCCACCGCTTAATTCTCAGAAGATTTACTTGTGGAAGTCCTTTTAACCAACGTAACCAGGCTTCAGTGTAAGAAGTTGGAAGGGGGTCGTCCCAATCGAGCTTGAATATCTACAAAGTCTAAATTATGATCTTTACTGTTACAATTAACAGGGCCAGCCAACCCAAAGGGTCAAATAGCTTAGCCATTCAAGACAGCAGTATGCGTTTGGACCAGACCTTAGGAAATTTTTCAAGTTTTACCTTGTAACAAAACATATCAGATTCTGGATGGCAGACAAAACCTAATACTGAGATAAAATCTTTATTGTCTGAGATCAAGATATCTTTGGACACGACGGGATTCGGGTTTAAACTGTTAGTTTAACGTTGATTGTTCGAGGCTCATTTTCTGAGCGAAAATCCACCTGTTTGAGTGAGAAATTGTAATTCGGCTACCTTAACCGTCGCCTATTCCTTAGAGTGGCCTCGTGATAGGTCATCATTCATGTAAATGTCGTAATTAAGAATTTCGGCACCTCTGGGAAATTCATCAGCTCTTTCAATAGCTAATTGTTTAAGCACTTAATTAGCCGAAAAGGGAGAACAAGTTAATCCGTAGGTAACAGTCAGCAGTTTGTAAATTTTGGGGACTCTTCAGGGTCAAAACGCCAGTGCATGGTCTTGCATATTAGATCTGAATCCTTGATCAAGATTTGTCGAAACACCTTTTCCATATCAGTGGTAAACGCTATACGATAGTTTTGCCATTTTTTCAGAAGATCAAATAAATTGCGTAGTAGATTTAAACCAAAGTAAAGAATGTTATTTAGAAATGTGGAGTTCTTAGATTAAAAGGATCCGTTAAAAATAACACGTTATTTGGTAGTAGTACTGGATTCTCGAATTACGCCGTGATAAGGAAGCAACCAGTAATGACCGCTGACAGTAGTCAAGTATTCTTTCATTCAATGTAAATCCATGTACTCCATTATAAAATCAGAATAGGCTCCTTTCAGTTAACCGTACTTTTTTAACCCTTTTCTCGATGGCAAGTTACATGGCTTTAGTAGAGCTTCTGTTTTCAGCTTTGTGATTAAAAGAAACAGTAGGAAAACATTCGAAAGAGAGACTTACTTGGAATCTCCTGGATTTAGTTCTAGTGCAATTTTTTACGAAATGCTCTTTACATTCTTGTTCCTCAGTAGTGTATTCGTGGGTACAATCGGAAAGCTCCTCTAACTGCCAGAACTTCTGTAACGTAGTTGACAGATCTTCTAGAATCACGCAATTTATTGACACGGTTGGAACGCTAGGAGAATCATTGGGTAAACGGATTGATCCTGACAACAACCATTCTAACCTCTAGATAGCTATAGTTATAACAGCCTCCATGTAGCTATAGATTCTTCAGGCATAACTTCTTTTCACCGTTCTATCAATGATCTAAGAATGAATCTCAGCTCCCAGAATCATATCAATTCGATCTTTAATCATGAATTGCGGATCAGCTAAACGTAAATCCTTTAAAAAAGTGGAAGAGAAGCTGACAACTTGCTTATTGGACGATGAGAGGACACTTGTGGGAGGATCAAAGCTCCAACATTTAAGGGAGTCTTTGACTTCAAGTCCAGTTTGACTACTACGATGACTGATGCTTGAGGTTTTTCTATCGCGACTTCTCCAGGACCAACCAGTCTAGTGTGCGTCTTACGTTGTTTAAGCCAGAGAAGATCACTAAGAGACTGCGACAATATTGAGCATTAAGACCCTTGATCGGTTAACGCTCGAACTAGCAATTCGTTTCCGTTAGAGCATTTTACGCGAATTCGAGCAGTACACAAGAGAACACCCCGTTTTTGACTAAAATCGAACATGACCTTAGTTAGTGTGTTTCTTTGCAGAGAATACATCTTACACTTTTCTCTTAGGAGAAATGAGCAGTGTAAGTTTTAGAATGCTAATGGCAAGAGTTGCTAGGATTTGTTCCCTCTAAAATCAAAAATTGATTGAAAAAGAAATTTCGCATCTGTTCTAAAGTTAGAGGACTGAAGTCAGAGTCCATAAAGTGTTGCAAATCTCTTTTAGTATCCTGTACGATTTTACTGACTACCAGTTTGATAAATAAGTCCGCATCATGAACACTACGTTCAATAGCCACTAAAGAGTCCAAGGAAGTAAACATTTCTATTTGGATTCTTTTGAGTTCTTGAAGAGTATGATTTCTCATGGGCTTACTAGATTAAGTTGTTCGAGAATAGCTGGAAACCAAACATCGTTTATTCCCATGATTCTTGCAGAGAGTATCCCACGTGATCTTACAATTGTCAGCAGTGAGAGAAAGACTCTTGATAAGCTCCAAAGCTTCTCCTGAGAGACAGGATCTCAGATGATGGAGTTTTACGATGGAATACATATCAGGGCACTGGTGTATAAGCGATCAGAAAATATCTTTGGAGGATTTCCAGGCTTGCAAGTCACCCTAAAAAAGAGGAACTTCATTGCGAGGGAGTTGAGGATATGAGCTGACAATTGGATAGTTACCTCCCGAATGATTAAGTGACAAATCATTTGTATTACCAGAAGGATCAAATTGATCGAGAAAGTCGATAAGCGCACCTTTAGCAGTATAGTAACCATCTCAAATAATTTCGTAAAGTTCCGATGCGACATACTCATAATTAGGGTTATAATCAGGCAAAACAAAAATCTTTTGATAATTTTGTTTTAGCTTTTGATATCACTTATTCAATCGTTCTAAATTAGCCTTCGCTAGACCTTTCGTCATCTTTCTCTGATCTACGCGCTTAAAGTTAGCAAAGGCATTCGAAATAGGCCTATGAAGAGCTTTCTGCGCCTTAACGTAGTTTTCCATAGTGCTATCCATAAAAATCAGCAAATAGAAACCAAAAAAAAAAAATAAAAAAGGTTAAGAGGTGATAAAATACTGTTTAATCCTCTAGTGAGCGTAATTGTCATTGTAAAATTCCAATTCAGTTTAATTTAATTACCCTTGGTTCGGTGGAACGACTAAATCGTAAATTTCTGAATGATTCGCTGGATAGCATTCAATTCTAATTTTCACTTATTAACAAATTGCTTACAAACTGAATAGCGAGATTAATAAATTAAAATTAACAATATGTGACCTTAACGTTTCTTACGAATGTATATAAGGTACAATAGCCAATCAAAAGTCTTAAGATTACTTTTATACGCAGTGTACACATTAAGGATTCTTTCGTTGCTTTGTAAATTTAGTTCCTCTACTAATAGGTTGCAAGTTAAAGTGTACTGATAACAATTGTTGTTAAGTTTAGCATGTTGGTATTTGATAAATTTAATAATACTACAATCTAGAGGTTGTGAGCTTACTAACAACTGAATGTAAACAACATTGAAAGCATTATATATCTTGGCAGCGTTTGAGAATTCCAATTTTAAATCTTCGGGCAATTGAAGATAATATTTTACCGTTGTAATTTAATCGTAAAACTATTTTACTTATCGAAGAAAAGTTGTCCGAAATACAGTTCTCTCAAATCTTGACTCGCTTAAACTTAAGTCTTTATTAAACGCAAAAACATTAAAATATAATTTACTGCTACACCATATGCCTTTTTCAAAAACAACAAGTTCTCGTTGTGTAAATTTTATAAAAGAGTTTTCCTTAGTAAGTATTGAAAATTTTACCAAAAAAAATGCGTACTTATTTCTTTTTTAAATTGAAGTTTGTGTTTTTGATAGAGCTTTACGTGTTTTTGAAAGTAACGTCAATTATCAATTGTAAAGAAGAATTCTGATACTATTGATTAAAATAAAATAAAAATTGTGCTACAGTTTTTTTAATCTTTTTCAAAAAATAGTACCACGTGTGATTCCGTTGTTGTAGTCGTTGGAGCCTTGAGAATGGGCACTTTGGCACTTATCTTTGCGACAGCTATTCTATTAAATCATGGTTAACTTATTCACAAACTACAGAGTCGGTTGCTGCGCGAAACGATAAAAGAGAATAGAAAAAAATGGCGATTTCTTGTACGCCGTAGTAGGGCACTGAACATTAAAGGTGAAGCTTCTGCTATTTAGTTTAACTGATATGTGATGCTCCAAAAGCATCTACTCCAAGATGCGCCAAAATGTGCAATTACAACGTTGCGAACAGCACCTCCTCTGAGATGCACCGAAATCAGAAGGACCAAAGAGTCACTGGTTTGTTAAACCAAGTCACGGCACTTTCCGTGAGTGCAAATGGCGCCTAGGCCTCGTCTGTGCACTAGGTTCTAGATCTTGGTCAGCTGAACCGAGTACGTGCACAGCCAGTTGCAGATTGGTGTCAAGAAGCAAACGACTCTCGCTTTACCGCTACGCTCAGCGCGTTGGCCATATTGGTCAATGACGCAATCGACACTTTTCTTCTCTGGCTCTTTCTCTTGCTCACTGAACTCATATCCAAATACATTGATTTGATAAATTTATTATATAATTATTTAACATTTTGACATAATTTGTTAATCTCATTCGAAATAAGCGGCCTTAAAAATCAGTAAAACGATATATGACTAGTAAAGTGGTCTTATAATAATCTTACATAACTATTTGCAAACTAATTAATTATAAGTATAAATATTTAACATTTTTATATAATTTGCTTGTCATATTCAAAATTAGATTCCTCAAAAACCATTTCAACCGTATTTAACTTGATACATACAGAGAAAACTCTAAGATTAGAAACCAACACACAAACAATGATAGTGTTAATATGTTGGTGGGCGGGTTCGTTGCCCTGTGTGAAAGAGCAAAATTGCTCAGATTGCCGATTATATACAATATTTAAAATTATTATTATCTAGTTTCAAAATTTATCTGTTGAATAATCAATTAATTCCTGCACCATATACAGCAATTGTTTATTGATTATTACTTAATTAAATTCTTCTGAATATTCTCTCAATTTGAATAATTTAATAATTTATTATCTTTTTTAACTTATTCAATATTTTTCTAATCTAATATCTTTTTTTTTATTTATTCCTGCCCCTTTTTGGGGTATAGATAATATTCTTAGTTTATATAAACGATTTGAAATCTTAACAGCTATTTTTCTAGTTTCTATCTGAAACTATAAAAGGAACTCGCAATCTTACGTAGAGGAGAAGGTTTGCTTTAATAAGTACAATCAATTTATTTTTAATTATCTTATATTTATTTAATCATATGATTCTAAGAAAATTGTATCTTTCATTTTTACATGTATCAATTATATTTAAGTAATCGCAATTATTTACGTTAATAATAATAAAAAAAAAATATATAATATACTCGACAATTTACTGGAAATTCATCCGCCCTTTTAATAGAGAATTTTAAATAAATGACAATTCGAATTTTCCCTCCTTAATATCTCTGCTGAAACACGTTAGGTTAGACTGATGAGAATTTTTATTACAACCACGGAAAGTTAGTGTTAGGTAACTACCTATCCTACCAAGTAGATACCGGTTAGTGGAAGTGTTACCTGTTGGTGGTGTACAAACTTACTTTTCAGCTATCAGCCTTCGTACTTCGTCCCTTTCTCTCCCTTTGTGCTCGTCACGGTATTATACTGGTGCACGAGAAAATTCCAGGTCTGGGTGAGCAACGGAGTTTCCGCGTCCCAGGCTCGCTGAAAGAGGACTTTCTTTGCATTGCGCACTGGTGCCTTTTATGCTAAAGTTATTTCCTTTTAAGTAGCAGGTTTTCCCTTCTTTGGGTGGACGCGCTCTAGCGTTTTCTTAACGTACAAGTCGCACATTCCCCGCGCGTGGCGTTCAAATTTGAATTTTCAAATAGGAATTTTTTATTAAATGAAATATATGTATGTATAAAAAAAAATGTGTACTATGGAATTGTCTATTAGACGGATTTTTTATTACAAGAAAATATTATAAATAGAGGAATATAAATGTAAATTTAAAGCGTATATTATAAATTCTAGGTGATAGAAGTGCCCCCTGGCATCTGCCCCCTCTAATTTGTGAAAATAAAAAAAATGTTTTTCTTCGAACAAATTAGGTTTAAAGTAATAAGCTTTATTCATTGTTATTTAGCAGTATAGTAACCATCTCAAATAATTTCGTAAAGTTCCGATGCGACATACTCATAATTAGGGTTATAATCAGGCAAAACAAGAATCTTTTGATGATTTTGTTGTAGCTTTTGATATCGCTTATTCAATCGTTCTTTAATAGCCTTCGCTAGACCTTTCGTCATCTTTCTCTGATCTACGCGCTTAAAGTTAGCAAAGGCATTCGAAATAGGCCTATGAAGAGCTTTCTGCGCCTTAACGTAGTTTTCCATAGTGCTATCCATAAAAATCAGCAAATAGAAACCAAAAAAAAAAAATAAAAAAGGTTAAGAGGTGATAAAATACTGTTTAATCCTCTAGTGAGCGTAATTGTCATTGTAAAATTCCAATTCAGTTTAATTTAATTACCCTTGGTTCGGTGGAACGACTAAATCGTAAATTTCTGAATGATTCGCTGGATAGCATTCAATTCTAATTTTCACTTATTAACAAATTGCTTACAAACTGAATAGCGAGATTAATAAATTAAAATTAACAATATGTGACCTTAACGTTTCTTACGAATGTATATAAGGTACAATAGCCAATCAAAAGTCTTAAGATTACTTTTATACGCAGTGTACACATTAAGGATTCTTTCGTTGCTTTGTAAATTTAGTTCCTCTACTAATAGGTTGCAAGTTAAAGTGTACTGATAACAATTGTTGTTAAGTTTAGCATGTTGGTATTTGATAAATTTAATAATACTACAATCTAGAGGTTGTGAGCTTACTAACAACTGAATGTAAACAACATTGAAAGCATTATATATCTTGGCAGCGTTTGAGAATTCCAATTTTAAATCTTCGGGCAATTGAAGATAATATTTTACCGTTGTAATTTAATCGTAAAACTATTTTACTTATCGAAGAAAAGTTGTCCGAAATACAGTTCTCTCAAATCTTGACTCGCTTAAACTTAAGTCTTTATTAAACGCAAAAACATTAAAATATAATTTACTGCTACACCATATGCCTTTTTCAAAAACAACAAGTTCTCGTTGTGTAAATTTTATAAAAGAGTTTTCCTTAGTAAGTATTGAAAATTTTACCAAAAAAAATGCGTACTTATTTCTTTTTTAAATTGAAGTTTGTGTTTTTGATAGAGCTTTACGTGTTTTTGAAAGTAACGTCAATTATCAATTGTAAAGAAGAATTCTGATACTATTGATTAAAATAAAATAAAAATTGTGCTACAGTTTTTTTAATCTTTTTCAAAAAATAGTACCACGTGTGATTCCGTTGTTGTAGTCGTTGGAGCCTTGAGAATGGGCACTTTGGCACTTATCTTTGCGACAGCTATTCTATTAAATCATGGTTAACTTATTCACAAACTACAGAGTCGGTTGCTGCGCGAAACGATAAAAGAGAATAGAAAAAAATGGCGATTTCTTGTACGCCGTAGTAGGGCACTGAACATTAAAGGTGAAGCTTCTGCTATTTAGTTTAACTGATATGTGATGCTCCAAAAGCATCTACTCCAAGATGCGCCAAAATGTGCAATTACAACGTTGCGAACAGCACCTCCTCTGAGATGCACCGAAATCAGAAGGACCAAAGAGTCACTGGTTTGTTAAACCAAGTCACGGCACTTTCCGTGAGTGCAAATGGCGCCTAGGCCTCGTCTGTGCACTAGGTTCTAGATCTTGGTCAGCTGAACCGAGTACGTGCACAGCCAGTTGCAGATTGGTGTCAAGAAGCAAACGACTCTCGCTTTACCGCTACGCTCAGCGCGTTGGCCATATTGGTCAATGACGCAATCGACACTTTTCTTCTCTGGCTCTTTCTCTTGCTCACTGAACTCATATCCAAATACATTGATTTGATAAATTTATTATATAATTATTTAACATTTTGACATAATTTGTTAATCTCATTCGAAATAAGCGGCCTTAAAAATCAGTAAAACGATATATGACTAGTAAAGTGGTCTTATAATAATCTTACATAACTATTTGCAAACTAATTAATTATAAGTATAAATATTTAACATTTTTATATAATTTGCTTGTCATATTCAAAATTAGATTCCTCAAAAACCATTTCAACCGTATTTAACTTGATACATACAGAGAAAACTCTAAGATTAGAAACCAACACACAAACAATGATAGTGTTAATATGTTGGTGGGCGGGTTCGTTGCCCTGTGTGAAAGAGCAAAATTGCTCAGATTGCCGATTATATACAATATTTAAAATTATTATTATCTAGTTTCAAAATTTATCTGTTGAATAATCAATTAATTCCTGCACCATATACAGCAATTGTTTATTGATTATTACTTAATTAAATTCTTCTGAATATTCTCTCAATTTGAATAATTTAATAATTTATTATCTTTTTTAACTTATTCAATATTTTTCTAATCTAATATCTTTTTTTTTATTTATTCCTGCCCCTTTTTGGGGTATAGATAATATTCTTAGTTTATATAAACGATTTGAAATCTTAACAGCTATTTTTCTAGTTTCTATCTGAAACTATAAAAGGAACTCGCAATCTTACGTAGAGGAGAAGGTTTGCTTTAATAAGTACAATCAATTTATTTTTAATTATCTTATATTTATTTAATCATATGATATACTCGACAATTTACTGGAAATTCATCCGCCCTTTTAATAGAGAATTTTAAATAAATGACAATTCGAATTTTCCCTCCTTAATATCTCTGCTGAAACACGTTAGGTTAGACTGATGAGAATTTTTATTACAACCACGGAAAGTTAGTGTTAGGTAACTACCTATCCTACCAAGTAGATACCGGTTAGTGGAAGTGTTACCTGTTGGTGGTGTACAAACTTACTTTTCAGCTATCAGCCTTCGTACTTCGTCCCTTTCTCTCCCTTTGTGCTCGTCACGGTATTATACTGGTGCACGAGAAAATTCCAGGTCTGGGTGAGCAACGGAGTTTCCGCGTCCCAGGCTCGCTGAAAGAGGACTTTCTTTGCATTGCGCACTGGTGCCTTTTATGCTAAAGTTATTTCCTTTTAAGTAGCAGGTTTTCCCTTCTTTGGGTGGACGCGCTCTAGCGTTTTCTTAACGTACAAGTCGCACATTCCCCGCGCGTGGCGTTCAAATTTGAATTTTCAAATAGGAATTTTTTATTAAATGAAAATATATGTATGTATAAAAAAAAAATGTGTACTATTGAATTTATACGGGCCTTCATATAATTCTAAAAATTTAGCAGTAATCCCGCTTTCCGAAAACGATACTGGGTTTGTTTTTATTAGGACTAGACTTCCCAACTTATAGTCTCTGTGTTTCTTTAGTGTGTTATGTTTATCTGCCCTTTTCCTTTATTTTCTTTCAATCCTATTAGCTGCTAAGTTAACTTTATCAATGTAGGATATTGGTGTTTTATCAGGCGCCTCGATATGCTTATGCCAAAATTGTAGAAAATAAAAAAAATGTTTTTCTTCGAACAAATTAGGTTTAAAGTAATAAGCTTTATTCATTGTTATTTACATCGGTTTTTGTTTTAAGTACTTCTTAATGTTTTGTTTTGGCTTGAACTTTTCACAGAGGCGATGTGGTCGAGGCTTAATTAAGGGATGGAGTTGTGTGACGGTTTTTGTAGGTGTAATGATGGGTGTGGTTGTAGGTGTCAATTTAAGTTCGGGTGGTGTATTTATTGGGTTTTCTTGTGTTGTTTTTACGTTTTGTTGACTGAATTTGGAATGGAGTGGGATAACTATGATTGATTTTATTTTCGGTTGTGTGGGTGGGATGATGGGTTCTTTGATTTTAACAGGAGCGCAGTAAAAGAGTCGGGAGCAGGTTATTTTTGTTTTGTTTGATGGGGGACCAAAAAGTGTGTTGAGGGCGTCTCGTAATTTTTTTTTATTATTTGGGGTTACGGTTGGTGGGGTAGGTTTGCTGTAAAATGTTATTTGATGGGTGTTGATGTGGGGGTTTTATAAAAAAGATGAGTCGTGAGGGGTGGTGGGGTTTGGGTTAGGAGTGGGGGAAGAGGAATCGTAGGGAGAATAGATTGAGAGGGTGCTACGATTGGAGCCTGGGTATCTGCTGGGTGCGGGAGCCCCATGACCCATTGCTCTACTCGTATCTGCTGAATCTTAATCATTTCTCGATGTTTCTCCTTTTCCATTCCCATTGCAGTTGTTTCTCCCTTTCTTTCAGTTTTTCCATTTTTTTTTGATCCTCCTTTCTGCATTTTTCCCCATTTATTAAGGGTTTCTTAATTATGTATTTGTACTTATAAGGTTGATATTTGTCTCAAACTACTGACGACACTAACAAAACATTTTCCCTCACCTCATGCTGTTTTTATTATATTGTGAGGCGCTTGAGTTCCTCAATCGTGATGTCATTTTCGATGTCGATATAATTATAGTGTATCTCAGTATTCGTTTCTCGCGGCAGATTTTTAGTAGGCAACTGTAATGAATTAACCGGGCCTTCTGATGAACTAGGGTCCATTTGTGATCGGTTTAATTTCCGTAATAATGTCTCTCGGCGTTGTTAAGTCCGCTTTATTTTGCGGTTGAGCCGTTGTTGTTGTCTCTTTGTCCTCATTCTGTGTAAGATAAGGACGCAAGTCAATACCATGAAACGTTCCCCTGATTTTATTTTGGTCGTTCATTAAAATAAAGGTGGAGTGATTTATAATTTTTGTGATTGTATAAGGGCCTTAATATAGTTCTGAAAATTTACCAGTAATCCTGCTTTCCGAAAACGATACTGGGTTTGTTTTTATCAGGACAAGACTTCCTAACTTTTAGTCTGTGTGTTTCTTTAGTGTGTTATGTTTATCTGCCCTTTTCCTTCCTTTTCTTTCAATCCTATTAGCTGCTAAGTTAACTTTATCAATGTAGGATATTGGTGTTTTATCAGGCGCCTCGATATGCTTATGCCAAAATTGTATGGGCAAGGTATCTAGTTGTAATTCTATAGGAGTATATTCTGTTGTGTCATGGTGGCTTTCATTTATACAATTTTGGATAAAATCTACTCAGTTTTCTCAATTTTTATGTTTATCTTTGACTAATACTCGAAAGAATCGTCCCAGCTCCCTATTCACCCTTTCAATTGTATTATGTTGTGGGTGTCATATAGGGGAAAAACAAATTTTAATCCCGGCTTCTTCGATTGTTTTCCGCCACTTATTCGCAGTGAACTGAGTTCCGTGATCTGATTGTATACGATTAGGTTAACCATATGTTGGAAAGTAGTGATTGAATATTTTTTTGATTGTTGTTGTCGTATTGGCTCGCCTAATCAGATACAATACCACAAACTTCGTAAAAACATCGATTACGGCCAAAATGTGGCGCACCCCTCCCCGTGAAATGGGCAATGGTCCATAGAAATCAATCAAAATTAAATCTTTGGGTCCATTGGGTATGATTGTTCGGGTTTTAAAGTGTAATCCCGTAGTATATACTTTTGTTCTTTGACACGTATCGCAAGTAGAAGCGTTCGTTCTGCAAATTTTTTAAATTTTGGATATGCAAAATCGTCTTTGAGCATTGCTACACATTTATTGGTCCTTATATGTGCATATAACTCGTGCACTTCTATAATAATTTCTTTGGCGAGGCATGTTGGTAGAAGAATTTTTTTCTATGATTACATAATTGATAGAGGGTTTCTCCTTCCAGTTTATACCGGGTATATTTATGTCCATTCTTTATGTTTTCTTTCATTGCGCGTATTCTTTTATCCGTTGATTGTAAGTTTTATATGTCTTGAAGTTGTTTTCATATATTATTATCTGATTATCTAGTTAATATTGTAAATATATTAAATTCTTCAACCCTGTTTTGATCCTTTTCAAATGCGTATCGACTTAATGAATCGGCCGCAACGTTTTCGCTTCCCTTGATATATGTTATTTCAAAATTATAATCCTTAATTGAAAGCATCCATCGCGTTAATCGTGCACTTAAAGATTTGCATGACATTAAATATGATAACGCACGATGGTCACATTTGATATAAACCTTGGTACTCAAAATGGAGGAACGGAATTTGTGTAATGCCCAAACGATAGCTAATAATTCAAGTTCTGTAGTAAAGTAATTTTTCTCCGCCCCTTTTATCGTACGACTGGCCATGTATACTACCCTTTTGTTTTCATCTTGATCTTTTTGGCCTAGGATAGCTCCAAGTGCAATATTGATTGCATCGGTATATAATACAAAGCGTTAGTTTAAATCGGGGTGATTTAAGAATAAATCGTCGTGGAACAATTCCTTTACCCGGTTAAAGGCCTGTAAATGTTTGTCTTTTCAGTTCCAAGTTATTTCCTTGCGGATATATTCCAGAAATGGTTCCATTTGTCCCCAAACACTATGTGAGAATTTGGCACAGAAGGTTACTAACCCTTGAAATCCTTTGATTTCTTTGGCGTTTCTGGTTGTTGGTAAGTTTTTAATTTTTTCTATTTTTTCCGGGTCGGGTTTAATACCATGTAGGGATAGCATATGTCCTACAAATTTAATTTCTTCTCGACAAAATTCAAATTTTTTAAAATTTATAGTTATATTTTCGTTTGAAATTCTTTCAAAAAGGATCCTGAGGTGGTTCAAGTGTTCAGGAAACGTTTTAGACACACATAAATAATAATCTACAAAATTGATTATAAAATCTCAGATACCATAGAGTAAAAAATCAGATGCTCTAGTTAAAGCGGTGCTACTTATTTTAAAACCAAAAGGCACAACCTTGAAATAGTACGTTCGTTTTTTATGCGAAAATGACGTGTATTTCCGTGATTCTTTGTGCAATGGAATCTGCCAAAAACTTGTTGTTAGATTAACGCTTTTTATTACCCCAATATGACTACACTTTCTTAACAATTCGTTCATTTCCTTAGCTCCATTGTGATCACTTAATAGTCGTTCATTTTATTTTTGTGCATCAAGACATATTCGTACCAAACCGTCAGCCTTTGAAACTATAGTAAGCGGCTTAACGTATACGCTATCTAAGTGTTTTATCATATTAAGCTTCAGCATTCTTTTAATCTCGTTATCGACCTTTTCTTTTAGCTTGGTGGATACAGAGTAAGGGTATAAAAAGTAAGGTTTATCATTAGTGACTTTTAATTTGTATGTGTATGACTTAAATTGTCCCGGTTCTTTACGAAAAATTTGTCTTTAATGTTTTATTAAGCATTCAAGTTGGTTCTTATGTGTATTATTAATGTTTTTTAGCTTTTGTAATTTCTCAGGTATCTCGTTGTCAGATACTTATGAATCTGTAACCAGAACCTCATCATTGGAATTACTGAGCTCTGATTCGTTTTAAATAAATTCTATTGTGACTAGTTCTTTTATATATGTATTAAATTGTATTACTTTATGTTTGTGTTCGTAAGGAAAAATAATTTCGTCTTTGTCTAAGTAATTTAATGATTAGATATCTTTTACCACGAATCAGTTTTGGTATTATAAGAAAATCAATTTCCAAATGAAAATTTTTTTTATTTTTACTTATGCTCTGAACTTTTTTTTAACTTAAGTGTTTTTTCACCGATAAAACCTCATACTTGGAATCCAATTACCATAAGGGTAGGGAAAATTTTCCATGCATCGTTATATTTTTCATTAATGTCTTCGGATATACATGTGAGTTTACTCACCGTATCTATTAAGGCCTCAAGTCCAACGCCTTTTATCTCAATATTGATTACCGGGCACATAAAAGCTTTTTTGGTTAACCGATTTTCGCAGTGCGGTTCTTCTAGCAGTGTCTGTTTTCAATTTTCGAATACTGTATGTATTTCCGGTTTGACTACTGAACAAAATTTTTTATCTAATTTTTATGGCAAATTAAGTAGGAATAGCATGCATTTGTAACTATAATAGACTTATTCTCATCAGTCACTTTTTTTTCAAGCTGGTTATCAAATGGAACCAAAACTGTATATGTACGGGGTATTACATATTCTTGAGTCTTAATCAGTGGATTCCCTTGATTATTGTTAATTTTTGACATTATTTTTAAATTTTTATTTACATATGGTAGCGTATTAGAATGTAAGGTGTTTGTGTTATTTTTTTGTTCGGGCTTGGATTCATAACTTTTTAATATACTTGTCTTTGTAATGCCCCCTCTGATCGTAGTATCCAATGAAGTATAGGTTTGATAATCTTTAGGGGTCTGGGATACAACGTCTATTCATTTTCCTGATTTGGGATCTCTTCAATTATATTTATTTGAGTTTTCTGAGTCCCTCGATTGTATGAGCTTCTTTTTGGTCTTTCTACGTATGGTCGATTGGAACTATTATTGTTGTTGTTGGTTTGTTGGCCTGAGTTCGTATTTTGGTTTATGGTGGTGTTACTTGTATTGTTACCGCGGTCATGCCAATTGCTATTGGGTGGGTTTGATGTTGAGGCTCGGAAGTTGCTATGATTCTGCGTAGGGCTTGAGTTTATTTGTCTCCTGGAATCTATGTTTGAATTTTCTCGAATCGTAATTGAGCTATTTAACGCGCCTACTGCATCCATAGAATCTAAGAGTCTTATGGGATCGTCAATTTTGTTGATTTCCCGAAGAATCATAGACTGTTGTATGACTTCGTCAGAATAATTTGCGAATTTCTCAACGGCCTTCGCTTTAGTGGGCGGTGCTGATAACATTTTCACGTAACTATACAAATTTAACACGCATTCACTACGGCTCATATTATTTGTGGCTTCGTATGCATTACATTCGAGCGCTCGACGAATTTTAGCTTGTACCGTTGCGTTTCAATATTTGTTCAAAAATAAAGTTTCAAAATCATTGTTGGAATTTATTCTTTTTTCAGTGTGCTCAAACCAATCAAGTGCCGGGCCTTTTGATGCTTGAGATAATACTAATTAAATCGTGTCGGTTTGTATGGAAATTATTTCAATTTAAGTTTTTAAGGCTTTAAGGAATTTGATTGGTCGATCACTTGCAGCTGCACTAAAAGTGGGTAAATCTACTTTCAATTGGAAAACTCCTCGGCCTTGTACGTTATTTAATTTTCGGGTGATGATCGATTCCACGTCTTTTTTGTGTTGGGCGATAGCCTCGTATATGCGATCATCTTCCTGTTCTAAATTTACTCTGGCATGTGTTTGTGCCGTGACTGTTTGATTAAGTTTTTGAAATGTTTGTGTTGTTTTCCCTATGTTTAGTGCAAGTTGATCAAATTGTTTATTTGAGTTATTGAGTGTTTCTGATTTTCTAATGAGTTCTGCCTGACGTTGTGCGTCTTGAGTACGTATTTGATTTTGTGTTTGTGTGAGTCGTTCTATATGGGTCTCCAGTGCATCGTACGTATGTGTAAGTCGCATCGATTGCTTTTTCAGTGTGTTCGTTTGTGTAATAACTTTATTTACTTTGTCGATAATTTGTTCCGAATTATTGTCGGGGTTGAGAGGTAGAATTTCAACCATTAGCTGCATTTAGACCTCTATGACATCGAAAACATTTCTATCATTTCCACCCACTGTACTTGACTGAGGTGACTCCTCTAATGGGAAAATTCCACTTAAATTATCTTCGTTTTCCCCGTGAATCTGAGCCGTTAATTGTTGTGTTTCTTCCTTATTGCCCCCTCGTCATGTTTTAACCATTTTAAAGGGGAACAAATAATACAAAACGTTTAATAAAATTTAATAATGTGTTTATTTATAATATTATACAAGCTAAAGTGGTACTAAACTTTTCTGTGACTTTATGATCACTTTTTAAATTCTCTACCGATTGAAATTCGTTTGGAAAATCCCGTAGTGCTCGATAATTCGGAAGTTCTTTATAAATATGTCTAATTTCCGAACTAAGGAAGGTAAAGTATCTGTTAAAATTACAATCAGTTAAATAAAATTTGTTGACTTCGTTGGTTTTTTGGGTGAGGTCTTTTTGTCAGACTAATTTTAATTTATTTATTTTTCTGTTAATAGTATCTATGACTGGCTCTAGGGAATATATGTGTGTGATTTGTGCTTCGAATTCTAGTAGTTGTTGTTTTTGTGTAGCGTTTTCTATTTCGAGCTCCTTAATTCGTCGCACTATTGCCTGATAATGGGGCCCAGGGTACGCAGTTGGCTTATTATTTGCCTTGGATTTTGGCATCTACAGCATATTGCGGGATAAACTGAAATAAATTTTTTTCACCCATTTAAACAATTCCTCTTACGATTGCGAGTGTCACTAGGGGTACCATTTATGACTTCCCTTTCTTTAAGTATAACCCTGGTTAATTGGTGGTGGTAACAATCGGCTAAGAATATTATCTGTACCGAGGAAACTCTAAGATTAGGAACTAACACACAAACAATGATAGTGTTCATTTGTCAGAGGGCGGGTTCATTGCCCTGTGTAAAAGAGCGAAATTGCTCAGATTGCCGATTATATGAAATATTTAAAATAATTATTATAAAGTTTTAAAATTAATCTGTTGAATAAACAGTTAATTGCTGCACCATATACAGCAATTGCTTATTGATTATTACTTTATTAAATTATCCTGAATATTCCCTTAATTCAATTAATTTCATAATTAAATATCTTTTTTAACTTATTCAATATTTTTCTAATCTAATACCTTTTTTTTTATTTATTCCTGCCCCTTTTGGGGGTACAGATAGTATTCTCAGTTTACATAAACGATTTGAAATCTTAACAGCTATTTTTCTAGTTTCTATCTGAAACTATAAAAGGAACTCGCAATCTTACGTAGAGGAGAAGGTTTGCTTTAATAAGTACAATCAATTTATTTTTATTTATCTTATATTTATTCAATCATATGATTCTAAGGAAATTATATCTTCAATTTTTACATGTATTAATTATATTTGAGTAATCGCAATTATTTACGTTAATAATAAAAAAATATATAATATACTCGACAATTTACTGAAAATTCATCCGCCCTTTAAATAGAAAATTTCAAATAAATGACAATTCAAATTTTCCCTCCTTAATATCTCGGCTTAAACACGTTAGGTTAGAATAATACGAGTTTTTATTACAACTACGGAAAGTTAGTGTTAGGTAACTACCTATCCTATCAAGTCACGTAAGCTTAGGTCGTTCTCAGGGCCCTTGGGTGTCTTGAGCACTGCTCAAGTCGTCGACCCAGGAACTTTTCCTAAGAACGTGGTCGCTAACCCTAGTGCCTCAACTACTTGGGGATGCGTCGTCTCCACGCTTAAAGCGGTCGAGCACCGAAAGTCCAAGTAGATACCTGTTAGTGAAAGTGTTACGTGTTGGTGGTGTACAAACTCACTTTTGAGCTATCAGCCTTCGTACTTCGTCTCTTTCTCTCCCTTTGTGCTCGTTGCGGTATTATACCGGAGCACGGGAAAATTCCAGGTCTGGGTGAGCAACGCAGTTTCTGAATCCCAAGCTCGCTGGAAGAGGACTTTTTTTGCATTGCGCACTGGTGCCTTTTATGCTAACGTTATTTCCTTTTGAGTAGCAGGTTTTCCCTTCTTTGGGTGAACGTGCTCTAGCGTTTTTTTAACGTACTCGACGCACATTCACCGCGCACGGCGTTTAAATTTAAATTTTCAAATAGGAATTTTTTATAAAATGAAATATATGTAGGTATTAAAAAAAATGTGTACTATTAAATTGTCTATTAGACGGATTTGTTATTACAAGAAAATATAATAAATAGAAGAATATGAATATAAATGTTAAGCGTGTATTATAAGTTCTAGGTGACAGAAGTGCCCCCTTGCAATATAATGATCTTACATAGTTTATTCATTATTGATTTATTTAACTATGATATTTATATGATTACGTAACATCTTAATATAATTTGCTTATGTTGCGTCGGTGTGGCGTACTATTTGAGTTTAGGCTTTTGCTTAATCACTCGGGACACACGCTCGGCACGTCTATGGGGCATGGAGCTAAAGAGACAGTTCTAACTAACGATACGATATTTGCAAAGGAGCAACGACTGTTTTAACACAACTTGAAGTGATTGTTATGCAAGGAATATTCCAATACACTTAACTTGCGCGTGGTGCGCCTAAAGTTAGTCAGCTTTATCCAGAGTGGTGTTTTGAAGAGTATCTCGTCCGCAATCTAGACGATGACAGCACCATTGTGGGAAAACGGGTTTGTTTCTCGCGACCGGACTCGGATTTATTAATACCGTTGTGAGTACCAACTTTCGCTTCAATTCTGTTAGTTCTTGCTTTGATAGCACTTTTACCGTGGCGGATAGTGGCGTGCACAAAAAACAACTTATTAATTTTTAAGAGTCTACGGTTACCAATACCGTGGTGGAGATTGGTGCGCGCGTAAACAACCTTAATAATTTTCAAGGATGGTTGTGTGCCAATACCGTGGTGGATATGAGTGCGCACGTAAACAACCTTAATAATTTTCTTGGATCCTCGGGTGCCAATATCGTGGCGGATATTGGTGCGCGCGTAAGCAACTTTAATAATTTTTAAGGATCCTCAGGTACCAACACCATGGCGGATATTGGCGCGCGCGTAAACAACTTTATTTATGGATCTGGCCAAAAAAGATTACAAACGGAAAAAAAAATACTAGAAAATTATAGCTTTTACACTTACTTTTATTTTAATATAACTGGAGTACTCGGCGAATCAGTACGAGCCGAGGTAAGTAAAGGATTTTTTGCTACGCACTCGTGCAGGACTGAGTGATAGTAGAGGTTGACTCTAACTATTGAGTTGACCATTCGAGGGTAAAAAAAAAAATTAACTGGGTCCTTACTTTGTGGTAGACTTGGAGATTGCAGAGACGGACTCTTACTACTTAGTCAACCGTTCGAGGGGTCCAAGTTAAGAAAGTCTCTGGGCCTTTTTGTAAGAAGTAATGGACCTCGGTGACGCGCTGGTTCGATAACAACGCAGAAGAGCTTGCTAAGGGAAAATCTTGCAAAAATGACAATAGTCGAAAATTTTATTAGCTTGAACTGCTATAGTGTAGCAACTCAGAAATTGGCACTTTCCACATCCGGTTCACTCTCCTCTTTGCGTTAAGAGAAAGGAAGAAGACTCACTTGCTCATGCCCTTCCTTTCCCTTTTTCATACCAAGTTGACAAGATTTCAATATAATTGAACCTTAACATTATGACAAAATATTATTAATATTAAATAATGCTAAACAACCGTCGTTTGTTTAACTAAACTTGATGCTAAGAGCGGTGAAAATCGCTTAAAAATTCGATTGATAATCGGGTGAACAAACGATTAGTGATTTATTGATTAAAGCTACTACATAAGCGCCAAAATGGTGGCTACTGCCATAATAACTTATAATTAGAATATAAGTAGTGGTATTCATAATAATAGTGATAATAATAATAATAATTTTAATAGTAACAATGATAATTTCAATAATGATAATAAAACAGCTGTTGTTAGGATCCTAGTGCTTTGCCTGTCGTGAGTTACAATAATTTGTTTTACCAGTAGTTTAAATGTTTATAATGTTACAAAAATAATACAACATTTTGGTAGAACTTTAGTGAACATATTTTTCTGCTGTTAGTAGTTGGAGAAGAAGTCATCCCATGGTACCCTAGGGAATCAGAAACTCTGTTACCCCTATTGAAGGCAGGCGTACGGACTCTCTCTATGAGTCAAGAAAAAGGGAAGGGTTATTTTCTGTTTTCCTTTACATTTGGAAAAAATTGTTAGCAATTAACTAGATTTTAAATCAAAATATTGCAGGATGTTTATAAAATCATTAATGCAATGCAAAAAAGGTTACTTTGTAAATCATGAGTTTGCGGACTTGAATGGTGAAAATCGGATAATTCCTTGAAGGTTACTAATATTGTGTACCAGGTTTGTTATAGTTAATATGTAATGTAGTTGTTTGCTAGTAGTGTAGTATGAATTGGTTGTTTGTGACGATTCTGACTTGTAATAATACTGTTACTCATTTCTTTGTATTAATTCTAAGCTATCTTAATGTTTAACTTTATGTTAATCTAAATTTATTTCTGCATTTTATATTTCAGTTTAACTGTTTCCAGTTAAGTTTTTGTATCTACGATTGTAGGAAAATATTTTATTTTGCATTTCTGATCAGCATAGGCTAGCGTGCATATACACGAACTATCATTGTACTGCAGGTCTCAGGAACTTGCAGGTGATTCACCTCTTATCAGATGCACGTTGGTCTTTGCACGACTGCCTTCGGAACAACATTCCTAGGGAATGTGCAGGAGAAAGAAATTTGTTTGTAATTTTAGTCTACTGACATAACACTTATCAAATTCAAAATATCACTCTTAAAAATTTTTAAAACGTTCTGCAACTTTATTGTATATGTTTATCCTAATTATTTATTCATTTCCTTAAAAGTTCATTCATAACGGTAATTATTAGCACTATTTTATTGCAAAAGGAATTTAAGGTTTAAAAAACATCGGTCAGTATTTTATGCATCAAGTGCATAAAATACTTATATTTAATGCGTAATAACGTACCTTATCCGATTTTATCTACATAACCATATTTATGCTGATTAATTCATTTTTTCTCTAATTTATTATTTAGAAAAAACATTTACCATTTGTTACGTTAATTAAACAATTAAATAGTTCAAAACTGTGCTTATAGTAGCATATTAAATGTAAACAATAAGAAATACAGTTATCATGACACCTCGATAGCCGTGCGGAGAAAATGCTTGGCTATTAATCAAAAGGTCATGTGTTCAAATCCCGGTCGCTTTTTTTTTCTTAGGAGAATGAGACTTCTAGTAAGCGACTTCTGTTTTATAAAAATTTGTCGTTCTTAAAATTCCAGCCCTCCTAGAGCGCGATATAAAGCACTTTGTTCTAAAAAGCCATAAGATCTACCCTACATAAGACCACAGAATGTGATTTGAAAAATCAAGAATCGGAATATTATCATTAAAGTTAACAGACAACACCACAACTCCTCTACTGACACCCTAAAGCCAGCATACCTGAAGTGATCAGACATGTAAGCCTCTGACTAAGCAGATGCCACGTTACCCTCGCCTGTCACAGGACCACAACTAGATCTACTAATGTCACTATTGGCCTCCAAGTCTAAGCCATGTCCAACACCTGAATCATCTAAAGCCAACAAATGGGTATCCTGCCTACGACTGACTGTACTAAGGGTAGAGCCCCTATGGCAGTTTTAACTAGGCAAATTATAAAACAGAAGTCACGCTGGAAACAACAGCTCATTCTGCAATTGCAATAGTAAAGCATGCCATCTACATAAAAAGAAACTCTTTAGAGTGCCCATTTTAAGGTGGCAAGTAAGTGTGGTCCACCAAACATGGAATTCAACTCGAGCAGCGCAGACCTTGGCATGCAACTGTCAGCTGCGAATAAAGTCACGAACATCCTTGAAGAATTTTTACGAAGCTTCTACTATTGTGTTTAATAAGTCATAGTTTTTTGTACTCGCTGTCTCATCATTGTGTTTGCTTGCTTTGTCAATCCATTATTTACGAATCCCAGGTAAGCTCAGCGTGTTAAAATCCAAAACTACAACGAGACCAGCAAACACCAATACTTAAGACATGCACATGGCATGGCAAAAAATATTTTGACAGTACATACAAATGTAGAAGGTTTTTATTCTTATACATAAAAGGCAAAATACTAATAGCTTTAAAAATAGATTTTTAATGAGTTTTTGTGACTGAAATTGTGAGATTCTTATGGTATTACAAAATATTAGCAGAAAACTCAGCTTAGGTATGAGCTCGTTTTATTTTACTTTTTGTCTCTTAAAAATTAAGTTTAGCATTAACTCAAACACTATATACAAACTTATACGCCAAGCATAAGAGTGAGCACTTCACGGTGCATGCATAAGAGGAGAGGAATATAAAAAAGCAATAGTTAGGTACTTTCTTGGTTCCTCTTAACAGATTTAGAATTTTAGCTTAATACTGTGTTGTAGAACTTAATAGTTATTTTTAATCTTTTTTTTCTGTCTTAGCTATTTGTTAAAAAATTACGTAGTAGATACATACGCAAGCCAGCATGATACCATTCATTTGTTTGGTCAAGGCTCTCTTGATAATATTCAACAATGCTATGTTGCATCTTTAATTTATTCTATTCTTAGCATTCCTTTGTTATCAATGGCCGTTAAGCTCAAAAATTGTGCAAACAATACTTCAACTTAAACTTGAATTGACAGACTTGATTGATATGACAGACAAGTAAGTGCTAAGACCAGTATCACTGCTGCACGATATTACTTAGCAAATAAGAATATGTCTCTTAGAATGACAGAACTTTATGTACAGGAAAATAGAAAAGATAAGAAAAACAATTTTTTCTTATTACCATGACATAATGAGAACTAATTCTTAGAACTTGTATGCCTCATTGTCTCTGGCCATTACAGTAAAAATAGAGAGCGCAGGATCTCCATCAAAAGAGCCCATGATTTTCTTCGCAAGCGATTTAATGAACAGCTAGTTGAGACGGATTCGGTATATACCTATAGCACAAGCCAGACTTAGTACACGGCTTAAAAAATCTGGTCAATGCAATATATAATCATAGTAGGTTAAATGTTATTCCTACAGCAGTTACCAGACTTATCACACAAAAATTAAAAGTAAGGGATACTCACATCTTTAACTGTACTTAACCAGTCCATTCTTCTTTCTTACTTTAAACAAATTATTACATACAACCTAATTTGGATAATAGTGGCTAACTAAGAGCTTAAAAATCTAATAAGCTGTTAAGAATAACATAGCTTTATAGTGTACTGCTAGTGAAAATCCTCGAGTCATAACTAGCATTAGTTTAAAATCGAACTTAAGCGCTACGTCACGTCCCCATTGGTCCAAATGCCAATGATCAAGTAACTGGCTTGAAAATAATGAGCTAATTTCATATTAATAGCTGCAAATGCCAACGGTCCATCCAGTAGCGTAAAAATTGACGACTAATTGTGTGCCATAAATGCAAACGGTGACGACTAAGCATCAAGCTTCAAAATTCATAGGTAGTTGCATGCTATTAGTGTAAGTGCTGATAGTCATGCAACATACTTCAAAATTTAATGGCTAATTACGTGCTGTTGGTAGAAATACCGATAGCCAAGCAACTATTTGAAACACCTTTGACAAACATAATTAGGCCACTGTTGTCTTACTTTTTAATCAAGGAGAAGCCCTGAAGAGCTATATTAAGAATTTTGCACTGGGTTTTAGCAAAATATCTCATTGACAAAAAAGACAGCAATCACAACAAGCCAAGTAATTTATTAGAATGAGTGCATTAAGACTGAATAACGACAACTAGATTTAACGTTGGAAGTACCAGAGACTGGAGATACTTCACAAATTTGTATTGAGTTGTTTGCAGTAAGGAGAGAGGGCTTGAATTCAAAAAAAGGGGAAATACAGGAAGAGGGCACGCTGATTAGGCACCACAAAGTATTCTCTTCCGTTTGTAGGCATATTTGGGTGATTAATGAAGTTGAATATTTTCATTTTTTTATTTTAATTTTTGCGCATTTTCATTTTTTCAGTGGCTAGATTCTAAAAAAGAGAAGAAATTCTAAGGGACTGTACAGGAGCAAGCAAAAAGGGCAATCAATTTCAGAAAGCAGAATCAGAAAGCGTTGGAAAATCTGAAGCGAGAACAGTAAGGCTTATTCTATAGATCATGGCAACCAGACCAATAAATTATCAACGAATTGATGTTAATTCCTCCGATTGCTTAATTCTCGATCAGATGGCGACTAATTCTTAGATTTGTCGCTCTGAATTAAGAGTAATCACGTGATTATACAACTTCTTTTGCGTTGATGTTGTTGAATCATTTGTTGACCTGCTCATTTTATTAGTAAATTTCCCAAAATATCTAAACGTGAAGAATTGCCAAAGCAGTGTATTTTTCTTGTTGATCCCAGCCTTTTTACCCTACTACATCTTTGTTGGGACGAGTTAAGCCACGATAATTGGTTAAGAGTCACTGTCGGGCTCAAAATGGGTTAAAAATCAGTGGAGAAGCTCTGTTTTGAGCATCTAATAAGATTTTAAATTAATTAGTGGGTTTGCTTTAAACTTTGTGGATAATTTAGTATGTTTTCTAGGAAAGCACTTGTACTATCTAGATCAACTTATCCAATTACTAGATGAAAAAGGTATAATGGTTTATTTAAAAAAGTTATCTCTTTGTAATACTAACTCTTAATTTTTAAGTCATATACTCACAATGGAAGTAGTTTTCTTCAATCTGGAAAAGGAAACAGCCACACGTGATTATCCCTTAACAATTGCAAGCGTTCTATGGGCTCGTGAATATTTGCTCAAAATATTTGACAAAAGAAACAGAGCTAGTACAACTTTTACTGTGTCTTTTACAGTCCGGTTTTCAATGATATAGGGGTCCAGCTTAAATTGAGGCTATCAAAAGAGTACAAATATTTTCGTTCATGATGTGATGTTGGCACAACCTAAAACTAATTGACCGCTTGTTGTGAAAAAGAAAGAAATTGATTGCGCTAAAGATATAGTAATAAAGAAATGTCACAACAATTTTACATAAGAGATTAGGTCTTTAGTAAATACTGTAATCATTTCGTAGCAGAAGCGCGAAGTACTAAAAAGTTCATGTATTTAGAAGGTATTATTTTACAAGCCAACATAAAGGGGTGATTGATGTAGTTGCAGAATTAGATAACACAAAGAATCGTAGAATTTCTTATAGATTATTCCTCTGGCCTTTTTGTAAGGATGGTGGAAGCCAAAGACGATGCTTGCACATAAGTATCAGGAAAATCATTTGACGTTTTACTTTCATTGAGTTTCAACAATTAAATGAGACACAAGATAAGTTCAACCGGTATTACCGTCCTCAACTCAAAATCCAGGTTCAGAAGTTTTCAAAGCATGACGACGATGGCGTTCTAGTTTTTCATTTCAAAAAGCCCTGAAAAGAATGAGACAATCTTGAAGTTTATAAATAATCTTCCCCCCCCCCCCTAAAAAAATCGTATATACCTATCGTTTCTTTTTTAAACTTTATTTTATTTGTTAATTTGCCTTGTTGTTCATCTAGCTATAAGAAGCACTGTTATTTCTTTATTTAATAAGAATTACATCTTTTTCGACAAAAGAATACATTATTAGTCAAGACCTCCAATAAAGAAGAAGGATAATTTGACAAAAGAGTCACCAGGATGCTTGCAGAGAACGCTGACTACATGATTCCTACCACCATTATGTAAACGAGATGCAATTACTCAAACCGAACCCACAGGATTGCACACATTCTCTAAATGGTCTATGAACTTGCCGATGGTGGGTAAAGGGATAAATGAATTGCGTGCTACACTGTGGAGAGCATGTTGTTGTGTGTTTTTTTCAATTATCTGTGTCATTGTTTGTTCAAAAGATAAGTTGGATCCAAGACACTCGCTGGACTCAGAACATTCAGATGCCTAACCGAATGGAAAACAATTTAAATTTTATGATTAACCAAGAGAAAAAAAAGTTTTGCTTGGCTTGCAATCATAGTACCCATTTCCAAATTGCTATCCTTGGTTGAATCTCGAAAGTGGGGGATGTGGAAGGAATCGATTTGAACGTTACCACTGCTAAATGACAGCCCATTTATTCATCCAGAAAGCGAGATGTTGGTTTCTAGACAAAGTTAAAACGACTTTTGGATGCGAGAGCAGCTGCTGTACAGACATTAATGCCATTTTTACCTTGGTTGGACCTTAATTAACTCGAGCGTCCCTATAAGAGCTCTACAGACAGC
Source organism: Copidosoma floridanum (assembly GCF_000648655.2). Next base: position 328,818 of record NW_019379717.1, read on the forward strand.
GTCTCATCCAAACCATCGATCTCTTTAGTCTCAGCGATGTTAAGCAATTCGGAGTCTTCTTAACATTCAGAGCTTTATATTGCCTGATAAGAATGTAATCGTTATGTTTTCTTGGACACTTTCTTTATGAAGTCTTACGCAAACTCTAATTCTTTAATTTTTTTTTTGTTTTTCGTGAGACTTTAGGGGGGTGATACAAACATTAGATTTTAAAAGCACTCCACCATTTTTTTTCAATGGTTTTAAGTGAGAAGAAAGGGCTGGTATTGGGAAAGAGTGCCAGTATTGTCAGAGCGCACGCTAATCTGATACCATAAAGTATTCTTGCGTTTTGTGACCGTACTTGTGCGGTTAAAGCAATCTAACATAAACACAACTTTTAATTTTCTTAGCAGTATGGCTTTTCTGTAGGAACAAAACATCAAGGGACCGGGGAGCAGCAAGCAAAAAACAATAATTGATTTTAGGGAGCACAATCAGGAAGCGTTAAAAAATCTAAAAAGAGAAAACAATGAGTCTTTCTCTGTTGATTGCAGCCATTACGTTGATAAATTATTAACATAGTTAAATAATGGCTTAGTTCTCTATCGGAAGGCGACAAATTCCAAGATTTATAGGTCTAAGTTGATAGAACTCACGCAGTTATCCGACTTGTGTTTTTGCATCAATCGCATTAAATTATTTGTGGACCTGCTTTTTTATATGTAAGGATGCAAGGTTTTGTTTAATTTATATGTGTTAAGGTAGTCACACATTTCTGTTAGAGCTGAGTCTGTATATCTAAGAAACCATATTATACTTAACAGCTGAGTAATTTTGAATTCCTAGTTGCATGGGGAATCCCGTTCTAGATGTTCACCCCTTTTTATTTTTCGTTTATTCTATTAATACGAAACTAAGCTGAGTTTGTGCTGCGTTCCTTGGCATCAAACCCATGACAACGTTATGGCACTCCTTATTTAAATATCATGTCAGCTAGTGCCAACCGATTGTAACATAATAACACGCAAAAACTAACTCGTAAATTTGAGAAAGAAACGTAAAGAAAGCCTATAGGGAATAGTGTGTTAGCCAGTATATTAAAAATATTTCCATGATCATTAATATAGTGATGTATTGGCTTAAGATAAAAAAAAGTCTTTAGTTGATAAAAAAAAAAAAAAAGGTCCTTCTAGCTCATTGATTTCTTTCGCCTAATATTATCTCTCTTCGTTAAGTTTTCATTATGAGAATAATTACTCAAAATAATGTTACCTCATTAGTTTCATATAGATAGATGCTACATAAACTTGTTACAAAAAAACTACTTGTGACGCCCTTGTTATACCTTAGGTACACTCAAACCTTACAGTATCTGAAGCAGTCACTTTCAAGTTGGACTACTTAGCAGCTATAAATTCAGCATAACTCTTTGCCTTTATTGCCTGAAAAACCATACATTAGCTACAAGGATAAATGGACAATTAATTTCAATGCGATAATTACTTACATTACAAGAATCTCATACAGACAGAAGCGAACTTTAGGAGATGATGGACAAGAGGGTAGAGCTTCTTTACTTGCAACATTTACTGCAGTTTTTTAACAGAAATCTGGTAGAGTTATCAAGAAACAGACTAAAACTGAAAATTGAGACTTATTTAAACACTATTGTCAGTAAAAAAATAAATTGCACGTTATTTAAGAGCTATATGAGCTGGAAAAATACTAAAAATACAAGCTTTACATAAAAAAGGAGTGACATAGGAGACTCGCATAAAAAACGTTATACGTTCCATTGTTATTAATGCCCATAAAGTCAGCGTAACAAAGACAACTGTATACTCTAAAACGTCCACCCACTATACTACAAAAAATCCGCTTCGCAGAAGAGTAAGGTACAATTCAAGCCACTAAAAAAAAACAGAACTTGTCACCATTATAATCACACTAAAAATGAATGGAGAATTAAACAACTTATTTGTTACATATGCAGAAAAAAAGTTTGTACTACAAAAAATAGTTTTAGGAGCATACATCAAAACACCGAAAAATATGCTTTATGTGTAATGCTTTGACTTTTAATATCCTAATTAGCGCTCGCATACCATAAATACCGTTATATTGCAATATTTGCGATAGTTAAGGGCGTAACAGTACTAACTGTCATCTTGCTAAGATAATTTTTCATATGTGTAACACCTAGGTCACGTAGCTTTAAATTTCCAGCAAATAAAAGTATTTGTTCGGAACTTACTGCATTATGCAACTGTCAATCATGCAATAAAAATGATTATTCTGTTTCCTCTGAGTTGTGCACATATTGCAAGAACACATATTAAAAATGGAAGAATGTAAAAAGCAACAATACAGTAAAAGTAAAAACAGAAAAATGAGACAAACGATTTGGCTGCTTAAATTATGAGTGGGACTGTGAAGACGCCCAGGAGTCAATAGACTTGAACCACTTACTTAACGGATCAATATAATGAGTGCTATGTATAAGGATGAGTAAATACCATTCATTGAAAAGATAATTTTTTATTATATTGTTAATCAAATATTTGTATACCACATGACATACCACAGTTATCAGTATTCATCAAAATACTTGATGTAACCCAAACTCTTCGTGTCACTAATATATTTAGGAAACTTACAGGTAATTTTTTGACTTTTTTATATAAAGACCTTAAAAAGAGCTACTTGTTTTTTCTGTATTAGATATTCATATAATAATTGATTAAATGATTCCAGAATACTGCAAAACTGATAAGAATAACCCTGCACTAATAATAAGCATTAGAAATACTTCGAAGAAGACTCTTGGCTCAATTGTTGTTGACCTGAATGGTATTTATTTGAGCTTTAAAGTGATTTATAAGTATTTAAAGATACTATTAAATATGGATTGTTGGCTTGGATTCCTTTACTGATAATAGTTATGGAGTTGATTCCTTAAACAGAATGATGGTGATAAATGAGGAAAAATTTTCCCTTTTAGTCAGAGAAACAGACGTAACTCAACAACCGAAAAAAGTCTGATATAAGATACAGTGAGCTGAACAAGTCCAAATACGATACAATGATTTTGTACTAAGTAAGAGCAAAATTACTCTTACAGCTAGAGGATGAAAATATAAAAGGTTCTTAATAGATTTAAAGGCGAAGAAATTTTTGTGTATTTGGACAATATTTTCATTTATGAAAAAGAACTTGAAGAATACAACTCAATTTTTAATCTTGTAACAAAAAAGTTAAAAAGGTAAGTTGAACGCTAAAACCTTGTCGTGGCAAGCAAACGCAATGGAGGAGTAATTAAGGGCGTATAATAACTGCAAAGGAGTAAACTTCTGGCCCAGAAGAAATTGAAGTAGTAAAGTTTTATCCCCGTCCTAAAATTAAAAAATACGTCGGTTAGTTTATAAAATTTACAGCATACTGCAAGCTATTCATTAATGACTTTTTTAAAACTACTTAACCTGTGAGTAAGTTTCTCGATAGTAATAAAAATTTTTATTTGACAAAATATCAATATAGAGCCGTTAAGACCTTAAGAGAGTATTATATGGCACTGCTTTATTGGTTACCTGACATAAATTAGCTGATCAATATAACAACTAATTAGGTTATGAAACAAGAAATATCTCTTGACGGAGAAAAATTAAAAATGCCTTACTAACTATATATACTTTTGATGCATTAAGAGGAGCAAAGCTTAGATATAATACCTACAAGGGAGAGGAACTAGCGATTTTTAACTCCATAGAAACATAACACCCATTTATATACTGTCATGAATTCACCATAGTTACAGATCATCATTAATTATAGGGCCTTAAACGGCAGACCTTTATACATAAGTGCAAAAATAACAATCTTAATTGTTTAAATTCAATGACAGAATAGTTAGCTACTAAATTGGACAAAATCCATCTGCAGACGCATTAACTTGTTTTTTAGTATAAACATAGTGAATAAATATACTAACCAGACGACAAAAAAATTCTATTACATCTTGAAAAAAAAAAAATCGCAGAGAAAAACAAAGATAGTAAAGATGCCGAAAAGAAGTTGATTAAAAATACGTAACAACCAAGCAGCTAAATTGCTTTGAAAATAATTTGGCTAAGGTTACACCAGAATCATTAAGTAATGCTAAAAAAAAAAAATTAGCATTAAAAACTTAAGACAAAACGAGACTAATTAAGGATAATGAGAATAAAAAATAAAAATAAAAAAGAAATAAATATCTGCCCTAAATTAGAAGGAGCAATAAAAGATCAAGATGAAATCAATCATACAAACCCTAAATTATAAAACAATAATATTTAACAAGAAAAGCGAAACTAAAGATATTAAATACACCCCCAAAGCTAAAAACTTATTGCAACATGGATTTGAATCTCACCTACTTAGTTGGCATGACAAGTGTTCCACCTCATAAGACTGCACATAGATTACTTTAGAATAATGAAATACTGCTAGAACAACAACTAAAAATAGGAAGAATAAGAATTTAGACATTTACAAAGAGAAGACATTAATCAGCTCCTTGTAGTAATGATAATGACAAAGCATTGTAATTTATTATATAAAAAAAGATATAAGATTTTCTTAAGTAATTCTAAGTGGTATTGACAAAAAGAGACCTAACTACAGTAAGATATAGATGAAGTTTTCTACGAACTTTGCAATCAGGACTCACATTTATCTCAAAAACTTTTAGCATTATACTTTAATAACAGTAATAAAAAGAATTAAAACTAAAAGTCGTCTTGACAGATTTTCTTTAAGCAACTTATTAAGAATTGTTGAATGACATTCAAAATTAGACAAATTGGGACAACGGCTTATTACCTGCAATTTAATAGGCTAATTAAAAAAATTGTATCATGCATTGGGTAAATATTTTCAGTAATGCTCTAATAATAAGAGTAATTAAAATAAATGGGTTGAACAGGCTATCCTTAGCTATAATACCTGCATACAGAAAAACATTAAGCATACGCTGTACTAAGTCATGTTTAAGAAACTTGAAAGATTATTATTATACGTAGTATTAATAAATAAGGACCATCTACCTTTTTTATTAATTATTATATGATAAATTAATTTTTTTATATTTAATACTATTAGAAAAATAAGCTTAAGACCAATAAAAATAAAGTCTTAGGAATATTGCGAGAAATGTGCAAACCATATATTCTGTTAAGTTGAGTGTCTACATTTTACTACTAATAGGAGGAGTAAGGGGTGAAAGCATAAATCAGAAGACCATTTGACAAGATTTCTTTTGACATCTTCTATCTCTTACTTTTTTTTAGCTTATCCGATACTGTACGATCTCAGACCGTCAAAATGGTTATAATTAGCATCACTCGTCATAATGGCTCATGTCACTTTTGCCAATGTAAGAGTTGATTGTAAATTACAATGTGAGAATATTACAATCTCTAGCTGTTAGACTTTTAATTTTGCAATATCTATCAAGACAATGTTAATACAAGAAAACGTTTGATACAATCATAATTAATAAGCAATTTTATTTTAAAAAACAAAGGTATTGTTGACTACCTAGTAAATATAGAAAAACAAATAAGAGGAATTCAACATTTATTCAAGTGCAAACGCTTCATTTTTAAAATATAAAGACATCAATCTTTTACCTTCAATAATAAGAAATAGTTTAATTACTTACGAAAAGTGTTATAAGTGAGCTCCAAATTTATCTATGTAGAAAACATTCACTGCCCAAGACAAATCTTTGTACAAATATATCTGGACACAGCGTTGCAAAAAACGCATTGCGCTGCAAAATGCTCTAGCAATATCTGATAAATCACAAGATTACTTTCCGTACAATTTGATAAGGGCACTAGAATGTATGACCATAATTACTTCCACACTCACACATTCTCTAAGGATAAGGTTAACTAAGCGTTTTACCTAATTATCGGAGACAACTTGCATAATATTATAGTATCTAATTTATACTTTCAAGTATAATGAACGTAAAACAATTCGTTTATACAAGTGCCCTCTCTTATAAGACTTGAATTCAAGATAATAAGTGCACATTAATCACCTCGTGCTTCTTTTTGCACCATTGATAAGAAATGAACGGCACTTTGGTTGCACAATCAGTTGAAGTGACAAAAGTTTATGATCCATTAGTCAAGAAACAAAAATACTTTAAGGCAGCAGAAGTTAACTCTACACATAGGCTTACAATTTATAACGAAGTTGCTAATTAGTTTACTCAATGAACAGAAAAATAATCTCAAGACGGCGAATTAAAAGAATGAAGCATGTACTTCACGATGCTATTACCGGGGCTATCTTCACGTGATGAAGCACTACCAAACGAAAACTTTTCTCTTTATCTTACTCCAGTCTTATTTGAATTATTGTCCTGACGACTTTTTGTACCTTCTCTTGACGGTATGTACTTATCCAAAGCCCCACTGCCACTTACTCAGCCTACACACACCGCTGGGGAAGGGGGGGCTTCATAGATGTCCTGAGACTCTGCACCATCTTTCTCCAATTAGAAAATTTAGTCATGGGACTATTCTTCAGTTATTACTAGGAGCCCTAGTATAAGTTTCAGGAGGGGGAGGATTCTAGAACGGGATCTATCTCAACTGTTATATATAAAGAAATGGAAATTATTTTCTGTATTTATTTTTACATTATTATTAGTAAGATGTTAGTTCTTGCTCATAACCATTAAAAATTGCAAATATTTGATTGGTGAAATTAACATTAGAAAAAAAAAAACTTTAATTTTCTCATGAATTTGAATGTAAATCCCATGTATCAATGTACTTGAATTCGAATCAATACTTATAACTTGCAATAAACTTAATGAGTCGTTTCTTCTCTTAATCATTTAAAGCACCAAACTTGTGTGACACTTATTTCAGATGTTGATGGCCAACCAGCAGGTTACAGATCTTATAATTTAGGAGAAATTTCATCATAAAGTTTTTCCGATGCTTAAGCATATACTAGTAATCTAAGAACAAGCTTTACTTTAAAATTAAGCACTTATGTTAACTGCATATTGGTTGGTGCAAATGCCTACGGCTACGTAACTAGCTTGAACACTTAACGTAAGGTATGTGTTACTTGAAAATATATTTGTATTAAAAAAACAGTTGCTCCTTCTCAAAGATAAGGTGCTCTGAAGCGCAAGTTTTACAGCCTATCTGTCATAGAAATTTCTACAACATTTTAGCTAAGGCCAAGATCACGAAACAGACTCGATTAATCTGTGGTCCGATTCGAAAGACCATGGTGGGGTGTGAACCAACAATCATTTATCTTATCGCTCTGCAACTTGACCATGTGGTTGAGATCACTCTACTGGCACATAAATAAACTATAAACTTTAAATAACATTGCACTGTCATGAAATATTTCGTCCAAATTGTTTTGTATAGGATCAAAAAAAATTCTGGTGGCATCACATTCTTTAGCTCAAGGCTCATATTAGTGTTAAAACAAAGTTTTATTATGTATCTACCCATACTTTTTTAACACAGACATCAATAAAATTTTGTTCACACGCCGCTCTTTCCTCCATCCTAAGAGACTTTGGGTCAACTTTGTTAACTTTCAAAAAGCGTTTCCACTAAGAAACAAGTTGATTACCCTTAGCACAATGTAAAAAAACTAGACAAATAGCTAACTGGAAGGTATCCGTAGAACCTAGAAGAATTCACCCTTGTAGAGAATAAGTAGCGATAGGTTCATTTAACTTTTTATTCTGCACTGCTTCTTTGGCTATGTGAGCGGGAACATTGACCCCAAGTATCAGATCAATGTTATCCAAACTAGTGTAGCAACGATTTACTAGTTCTAAGCCATTTTGTTCATCGAAGCTTTAAAGTGACTTACAGGTAGTTGACAATAAAAAACAACGCGAAAGCACTTTAGCAATAACAGACACCTGACATTAAAAGGAGGATCTAGGTCACATAGTAAGTTCAACTGCACTCTAAGCTATACTTGTTAAAGTAACACCAGAAGCGGTGATTAAAATACTTTAAGAGTGATATTTAAGCTTTGACAATGTACAGAAAAAACTGTAAATGATTAAACACTGTGAGCATTTGTCAATTGAGGCTCTTGATTATATTCAAATATCAGTAGAACCTAGAAGACGAATGTAAACAAAGGCTAACAGTAAAGTTATACCTCTTGACAGAGAGAGCTTTGACCATGATGTGTTTCTTTAGGAACTTTGCAATATTGGGACGATAGTACCTAATAATTACTGACTTTAGTTACTTCAGAATCTTAAGACTGATTAAGCATTAAAAATTGCAAAAGCGCTTAATGTTTTTATCATTTTACAAATTTAGCAAACATCTTTAGAGTTACATTTTGTATTGGATGATTACCCAAACAGTTAAAGTATGCACGTTCTTGACAAACCAAATCCTTTTCTAAATCCATGGAAAAGGTCTTAAATAATTTACACTCATTCGGAGAATAATCTCTTGGACAAGCTACACTTTTGTAAAAATTTTGCAAAGTCATACTACTAACTACAACGTCCCTACCAGAACTTGATTAATAAGAGTTTAAAAGCACTGCTTTGCTATAAGTCTTGTTGATTTAAGGCTTTCATGATGAATTCTCACATGCTTCTAGGTTTATAATAAGAGCGTTACAAAATTGCTTGAACTAAGGCATGAAAAAAGGTTTTGATCCACTGGTAAAATATTATAGCCAATTCTTATTCGCTGAGCTGTCAAATATATTAGTTACTGTGGTAATATAAAGATAACTGGTCCTTATATCACAACTAGTAGCTTGTAACAAGTACTTAGGGTTTTATATTTTCTTATAAATCTGCTTAAACTCGATACCAGACTTAGCGTTTATTATTTTACAAATCGTAATATTAGATAGATGGCTGTTAACTATACGACGTTGAGTATAATAATAATCAAGAAGAGTTTGCCATGCTGTAGAGTACTGTTTATTCGCTAAATAAATGGATTTTCATAAATTTATGGACTCACCACTTGAATAAGTACGTAAGTAATAAGATTTCATAATATCATCGTCATCTTCCTGTACATGCGCAAAAGACTTAAAGGTATCCAAAAATCTCTCTTAATAAGAGTATTTGCAAGAAAACTTACAAAGTTAAATTCTTAAAAGATACGAATGGCTTCTAGGAGAAACTACCAAATTAGCAGGATTCTTATTTAAAACGGGAAGAGGGTTCTCGAGAAAAAGACAACTGATGTACTTGAAAAAACGTCCTTTTACTACATAAAATGTGTCCTTAGTCTTATTAAACATCTCAGTAGTAAGATGTTAATTGTATACATCTAATTAAGTACCTTAAAGTGCGTGTATCAAAGCTTTAGCTCTACCATGAGACATGATACTACTACAAGATTTTTTATTGTTATCAGAACAACTACTTGTCTAAACGTGTAGCTTTGTTTGTTTTTTTAAAAGCTTCTTCATAATAGTGCAAGGTCTATTAATTTAGCCTACAAGCAAGCAATTTAATAAGCTGAGTATGAAGGCCTTTAAGTTATTACTTAAATCTAGATTGAAGCTAAATGACTAAACAAGCTCAGAATTAGAATGCTGCACTACTGACAGCAGTACTGTAAGTTATATAAAGTCGACAAACAAGTAGCTAATAGGAAAACTAAAAAACATTAATGCCAAAACAACCAGAAAAAGGGGAATTTTTTGAAGGTTAAATTTATTTGTAATCAAAGGAACGCTTAAAACTTTTTTTCTTATTTAAAAAAAAATACATTTTAATAAAACCTTTGCAAGGCTTTACTCTAAAGAAGATAATTGTTACATGCTTATTACACCACATCCTTTGACGTACAAAGATTTGAATGCTCTTCATAGTTTATGTTCTAATCACAATTTTAGTTAACGATATTTGAAGTCAATTGGTGCACCTTAAGACAACAGTAGCAGATGTAGACGAAATAATATCTTCTATCCATTAATCAAGCTTACAACAAATAAAATATAATTGTTGTGTCCAAATGGTGACATCAGAGCTTTAGAAAACCATAACTTTTTATGTAAATACTATGCTGACTGCATTTAAAAGCTTGATGCGCAATGTCGATGTGGGGTAGGACAGGGCTTATCTGCTTATGTAAAGCATCTTAAAGTTCTTTTCAATGCCATTATTTCAACAAAATGAAAAGATTACAATAAAAATAATATAGTAAGCAAATTCAATCATTTCATTAAACTTAGCAGTATGATAGTTTGAAATTGAAAATCGACTTCACTAGAACTATAAGATGAAAAATTAGAGAAATTTGATTTTAGGCTTACAAAGTACAAAAACCAACAAAAATACAACGTTGATCTAAAAATAAATGCATAAATTTTAAATCTCTAGAAGCATTTTTTTTGCAGAATTGCCAATTTATATTTGCAAACTTTTTTGCATATAATCAAAATTATGTTTATACCGAAAAAATCCTAAAGAAAACTGTTTACAGAAAACAAAGTTTCCTAATCAAACAGACATCTAGAGACTTAATATTAAATTGGTTAGTCATGGTCAGTTGAAAAACAAAAACTGGCTTTGAAACCATTCTTAGAAAAATCAATACTTCTTAATAGTTGATCCGTTAGAAGCATGTTACAAAAGAATCCACAAAATCTTGCAAATTCGTTTAATAACTTCCCAGATTTACCACCCATTTCTGCTATACAGAACGGCAAAAGTACAAGCCGCGTATTATGGAAACTTTTTTAATCGTTTCTAACATAATTAATGTGGTACTTTTATCTCCTCTGATTATCTGTTTTGAGAAGCATGACCAGATGGTATCAATAATGATTCTGCTTTCGTAAAAGTGAGATGTCCATTTTCTGCAAAAGATCGAACTATTTTTTCGGAAAAAGTTATTTCTGCATACGTATGTAACAAGTAATCGGTATACAAGTAAAGAGAATAGCATGATTTTTACTATCAAATTCAAAGGCAAATGCATTGTGTTACGAAGAAAAAAAATATTTTTATTGTTTATATGACATAAGACATTTTGTTTGTAAAAATTAATAGATGACGCGTTTACTTAAAATATTTTAATAAAATTTAAGTTTTTTTTCAATTTTTAGTTCAAAATTCAAATTAAAATACGATGTTTTTATAAAACTTCGTAACTTTGCTAAAATGTTGTATCTAAAAAATATACAGTTTTTTGAATTCAACGAGTCAAAGACTTATTTGTCATTTTTAATTTTGTTTTTTATATGTAAATAATTAAATTACCATAAAGTGCTTTGCAAATACTAAAACAATTTGCCATGTTGTTTTGATGATACCTCAATCTTTGCATCTACATCGATAATCGATATTTTAAAACTACGAAGCATACGAAGAACGTAGATTATTTCATTGGCTAGCTTAACTTCCATTTTAAATAAACGTACTTTCATTATTTTGTTAGTTCTTTCTAGACCAATGGGTCTTCTAACGTGACCTCCTTCATAGGAGTTATTTTTATTTTCAAGAAAAGATTGTCAAGATCACTGGTTTTTTTTTTAAAAAGGTTGACATAGTCCAGATACCTTGGAAAGATGTTTATGAGTCTTGCACATCAAAGCTCTTGTCAGCCATCAAAAAGTCTCCAAGCTCTAACAGGCTGGCATTATTACAGTGCTCTATGATATAAAAATCCTTTGTTAAGTTTTCATATCTTTATAAAATATTAATGTCCCCTGTCCCCCCAGCTTAACCTGAGACTGACTGAATGGAACACCGTACTGTATTGACATGTAATGTAAAACATTTTCAGTGAAGGTTTTACATCTATTCTAGACACTTATCAGAACTAAAAACTTTGGACAAAAGATATTTTTTCTTAATCCATGCAGATATTTGCCATTACCATGGCCAATTACCAAAGCAATGAAGTCCTGGAGCTTAACCTCTTTATTTTTTATTCCCACAAAATAAGAGTACATAATATCCTACTAGCTTAAGAATCTGAAAAATGATAGTAATTACTGTCATTAGGGTAATAATAAAAAGTAGAAACTCTCACGTAGTATTATTTTTTTATTACTAGCATTAATTTCACTTCAATGCTACCTAGTGGATCCTACCGCAGTGAAGTGTAAAGCTGGCATGTTTTTACTGAACTTTTAGATAATTCATTGTTTTTGTTATTAATTTTCTCAACATAAAATGTATTTAAAAATTATCTAGGACGTGTCAAGAGGAAGTATGCAGAATTTAAATCAGATCGGTTCACTAGATTTTACGACTAGCGATTGCAATGGTTTTAAAGACTGTTCACTTAAGAGTGAATATTGTGAGAGAAGGCTGTCGGGATCAGTGTAGTTAACGCGTTCTAATGTAGGCGCGAGGAGATGGGAGCCTGGAGTAGTGGGAGCACACACACTTGGTCGTTGACTCGGGTAAATAGTACAATACCCGCAGGTGTGGGTGCTTCTTCTCCCTCTCCGGCCTCGAGCGCCGAGTATCTTTGCTGGCGAGCTCGCGTATTCGGCTGAGCTCCTTTTACTAGCACGCGGACCTTTCAAGTATCAAGTCGCTCCCGCGTAGTCGAGCTTGATATTTAAAGTCGCTGCAGCTTTTCTATGGCTAAACTCGCAACCATTGTGACAGGATCAGGGCAGCCTTCTCATCGTCGCTAACTAGTCGCCTAAGGTATAGCGCACGTCTTCTCTGAGTAGAGGTGATTTGTTAACGAATTAAAAGGATAACAGGATCAGCCTGATTCTTGGAGGCCAGCTCGTTCGACTAGCTTCATCGTCGTCTCGAGCTGAGCCCCTTTAAAGTCTTTCTTGCTTATGATTAAGTCCAAGGTCTTCTCGAACGACTTGCTACATCGTCGTCTCGAGCTTTGTCCTTTATACCACGTACTGAGATTCGTGTTTCCTCGTAGCGAACTCTTGGTCAACTTACATTTTGTATATTATTTTGTTAAATACAAATTATCATTACTTAATAGTCGATTTTTGGTTGTTAATCTCTTGCCAATCCCATATAAAGAAAGAAAGGAGATTTCTCGGAACTGGAGCATTATTATCCAGGGAGAAAATTTAAATGCGCATTTAAATTTTCGAGCATTGAAAAGCATTTCTGCTCATTTCGTGACCTTCGTATCTTCAGGTCACGAAAGCAGAAAAGGTTTAAAAGTCAAAATATAAACAAAGACTTTGCTTTATATATTAGTAAGAAGTAAAAAAAAAATTAAGGTTGTACTCACACTATATTCACTTAGAACCGATCAAAATTTTATGAAATATAAAATTTTATGAGATGCGTTATCACTCAACATTAATTATGTACTAATGTGATAATTATTGTGATAATTAAATTAATGATGTGGGTGTCACTTGTTGTAACGAATAAAAACTCCTATCTGCATCAAGTATTTCTAAAGCTCACCACCAACTCTAACCTATTAAAGTCACTCCATGTAGTGTATTGTGAAAGCAGCTCAGTCGATGTTAAGTAACATAGAAAACGTGGAAAACATAAATACTTACCTTCTAGCGGTAAAAAGTTAAAACACTATTTCAAAGCTGTTTTGTAGTCAGTTTTTATAAATAGCATAAAAAAATTGTGTTAAAGTGATCGTTAGTTTAAATAGCCTATGATACACAAAAAGTTGTAATGAAACATCTGTTGAAATTTGGGATCGATTATTTCAGTAGTTTTTGAGATTTTTACCAGCATACAAAGAAACACTGTCTCTGGGAGTAAAAAAACTAACAAGCTGCTTTAATGGCCATTCATGAACCTCTAACCAGTTAAATGACATAAATTTGACAGATGAAATAAAGATACTTTCTACTTGTTTAATATTAGTATTAAAAAAAAAGCTCGTTTTAAAGAAGTCTTATTTTTTCTCAAATGAAAACTTATGATACATTTTCAAACTTGTCTAAAAGTAAATAGCCCTACCATCTTTCAATACAATAAAATTCAATAATTTTTAAATAACTAATATCACTACCGTCAACTAAGTCGTGAGTAGTTAAATGCTGAAAACAGATTTTGCTCAAATTTAAAGAAGTAAAATCTTCGCATCTGATTGCTTTTAATTCGTTTACGTCGCAAGATAGTATTACTGGTAAATAAGAGATTATCTACTTAACGCGCATTATTTTTATGTTTAAATATGTCACACTGTGTTTTTTGTGTGTTCTTGTTACGTTATGTGTTTTTTTCTTACAACTGCAACAACATAAAAAAGTCCATTTAATAACTATAGATTCCATAAGTGTATGGTGGACAAACAATGTTATTTTATATCAACTTAAAAAAAATAAGATTTACTATATTTATGACATCAAATCTGTTGCAGAACAAGTTTATTTTTATTGTGTGTATGAACGTTTGTTTAACAATATATACCTCATTATTTTACAGTTGCCACGTAAGAAGCTCATGTGATGTCCAGCATCTCAAGTGGTAGAACAGCCCTTATTGCAATTGGTATCAAATAACGAAAATTCAAAAATTATTATATAAACTAATGTAACGTGTATTAAAGCAAACACTTTGAAGAAACAAACCTTTGTAATATAAGCGGTCTCACAGTAAGGTAGAGTTATAAGTTTAACTAAGTCAGATTAATATTCTTATCAAATACACAGACTAAGAAAGAGCAGTTACATTTTGTCAGTATAGATTATCGTCAACTATAGTTTACTGTTATCTTTGATTTCTTTAATCATAATTAAATGCTCTTGTTAATGGAGCACTCTGAAAATGTTGACAGCTTTTTTTTTTAAATTGTAAGAGGGCTGTGAGGTAGATATAGACCCACTGCTCACGAAACTGAGCTTAAGATACTATGAAATCTATAGTAGAAAAAAAAGCATAAGATAAGTATTCTCTCAAATTATAGAATCTTAAATTAAAAAATCAAAGACCAACTACGAAGCTCTAAAAGCGGACGAATTTCGTATGGTAGAGAGAGAAAAAAGTCAACCTATTGTTCTGATGCTGATGATCATCCCTTTGGCAACGTTACAGAAGTTAACAAAAATTATATAAGGAAATTATAAAAAATAGTTCTTTTTTTTAGAACGCCATTGTTTAAACAAATTAGAAAAAAAGTGCACTACAACCCTTATAACAATAGTTAGGTAATAAGTATTCCTATTACAATGAAAATGTAATAAGCATCACTAGAAGACATAAATTATGAGAAAGAATAGTTGCAAAATTAAGAAAAGAAATTATTAATTGTTCAGAAAATACGTTGAACGTGTGGTGGCTTCTGCAAAAGCAAAAGTAAAATTATTTCTTTAAAATTAAATAAATCAATGTTCAGTAACAGAACAAGCTTCTAGAATTGTCGTGTACAAAAAAAGCAGGTGATTCCGAAATATTTAATAAGGGGATTGAAGTGTCTGAAATATTTCTAGGAAGTAATTCACCAACAAGGTAGAGCTCAGGCTTGAATCGCATAAGTAATCATTCGCGAGTCATTACGCTGACTGCTCGGCCACGACCACCACCAAAAGCGGATGTAAATTGCATTCTTTGATGCACTATTATCTCATTAGTGGTATGCCAGTGTGCCAACATACAGGTGCTGGCTTTACAAAGCTTATCTACGTCCATAACAGTACGTAACAAGAAAAATAACTAAAAACGCTATTTGTTAATGACCGTACTGAAAAATCTCAGAAGATAAATTTGGATTTAAATTGATACTGTTTATTAATTAGAGTAAAGGTTTAAAGAAACATTTATTTTTGTTGAATTGGAAAATAATGATTTATTAAACAGTTACTAACATTTTTATATGGGCTTACTTAGCAACTTTGTAACTCTTAATAATTTGTAACAGCTAATGCTTTGATTTCTTGTACATAACTTAAACATAATTATTATTTTCATTTTAAGCGATGCTCTACGAAAAAAAATTTTCCAGATCATATTTTGCATTTTTCTTTCTGTTTATTTAATTAATTAAGTTTATAACAATATGAACCAGTTTTTGCGACTTCTGAATAACATGTTTATATTAAGTGGCATGAAAAACCTAGAGATGCATAGGTTTCATCTACTTATTTCAGGTTCTAAATGGAATAACCCTTAACGTGAGGATAACTAGTTAAAGGCTGTTCAAGTAGTATTTGCTATGATTCCCTGAAAATAGGTCTTTTCAGTAAAAAATTATAGTAATTCTATTACTTTTTGTCAGTGCACAACATAAGGCTTTGTACTATAAATTATAAAAATAAAAAATAATACTTTTTAACAAAGTTAGTTGTAAAAAATAATTGTTACAAAGTTTTGTCTTTATAACTAACTATGAGGTTGCCTTTTGCTTATTACAAGAGCATAAGGTGCCGTTTAACAGCAACTTTTTTTTTAGAACTCTACTTTTATGAGCCACTACTCACCATTATCAACACTTTATGGTATCAATCCAAGTTCGTATTACTGTATACCAACATCATATCGAAATATCTGTCAAGAAGCTTTTGAGCACCTACATGGTGAGGAAAGAAGTAAATTGGATTCAGCATACAACCTACCAAGCTACTCATCGCAGAGCTGCAATAGATCACCAATCGATGTGTTGCATAGAGTTTTTCCAAAAAAACGAAGAAACGAAATAGAAATCATACTACATCGTTCAAAAGGTAACGTCATGATAGTACTAAATGGTTATCAAATAGTTTATAATCCAGTGAATCTAGTCTTCTGACAATAAACAAGTTTTTTTTTAAAAGCTTTTTAATGACATGTTCTATGTGACGTATACATTCAGTAAAACTAGAAATTCTCTTGAGATAAGCATAAAATTTAATAAAGCATACTACTGTACTTGTGTCATGAATACTTTCTGTTTAGCTTAGATGTAGGGAAAAGATAGGTGATACGGGCACCCTAAATTAACCAAGCTTTCATATTTTATATTTAAGTGCAGAACTAATGATAAAGGGTAATTCTTGAAGTGCAAAGTCTGTGCAAAAAAATTAAATTAAATTTCAGTGAAAGGAGCCAAAAACTAATATTATAAGAAACAAACTACTACACCTTATTAAAAAGACCGTTTTGCCTCCTATGGGGCAGGGTGGTCCCCAGCGTGGGACACAATGAGCACGGAGAGTTAAGAAAAAATTGTGTGTAGGCATGTGCGTATAAATATATATATGTAT
>NW_019379717.1:346146-364472 GCF_000648655.2 Copidosoma floridanum
AAACACACACAGATGAATTTAATATTTAAATTTTCAGTTCAGTAAACTTTTTAAACCTTAACTATCAATAACACTTTTCATAATTTTTTGGATTTTAATACCTTACTTGTGGAATAAAAAAAAATGTTTGACTTGTAAAAAAAAAAAATTAGTCTTTTTTCCACGTCAAGTGCATACTGACACAGAGCTTGTTCTTGCATATCATAAAAAACTTTTGTAACTCTAATTAGTAAATAAGTGTATAAATATAAGTTTTTACAAATAATACCAACCAATATTGGCATCATTTATTCAAATTCATTGGTTTACTGACTTACCTACACTTTTGACACTTTGATTCTTCAATTTTCTTTGAAGCGTCTTTCTGAGTATATCAAAATCAACAGCAGAACTTTTTTACCTTTGTGCACTGCATCAATGGCCAACTGGAATGGACCATCGACTCACTCTTTTCCCTACTTTTTCTTTGTTAATTTTATACCATTTTTAATTCTAACCAAGTATATCAATAGTTGTACAATAAACAATTAAAGTATTGTAAAATAGAAAGTTCAGTACAAAAAGTGATACTGATGTTTGCTTGGGACTAGTCGCCGTGCTCATCCTGCCCTTTCAGTTGGTGACTGACCTGCCCCTTTGACACATCTTTTTTAAAACAGTATAACTTCTGTTTTAAACGTGGTACAATAATAATTTGACTGTTGTTTGAAAGCCCCTTAATAGCTCTTTAAATCATACCTAAGTTTACAATTCCTGAATTATTATTAACTATCTAAACAAAGCTTAAAAGTTTTTGACGGTACGTATGTTTCGAAGCCAAGTTTTAAAAAAAATTTTATAATTCGATAATAAAGTTTATGGATCTAAAAGTTTGGGACAATTAAAGGAAAATTATTCAAGAGTAAGAAAAAAAATACTCCATGGCTTAAAAATAATGTCTCTTTTAAAAAATGTGACTGACACATTTATCTATCACACTTATTTTGCCCCTCTTTTCTGTAAGTACAAATAGTAAAAGCAGTTGAAAGAGGTTCAGGAGTAGTAATGAAATGCAGAGATTATACTAATGTTTAGTTTTCTAGATAGTATAGAAAACGTAGGGCTTATATCGATTTTTCCACTGTATGTCTTAGATTATTTTTCAAGTAGTTGTGTAAATAAAATTTATGTGATTAACATAGGGACTTATCAGACGTAACTTCAGTTTTTACATTTATGTGGACGCAAATTGTGAAAAAATGCAGGAATATTAAAATAAACTGACCAGTATTTTGTAATTTAGTGAGTAAAGATAAAGGTACGTCATAGTATATTTAACAATGCTGACGTAAAAAAAACGTAAGTCAACAAATAAGTTTGTTAGGTACTAGAGGAAGGGGGGGATGCGGTAAAGGGAGCTAAGCTGCCTGGGTAGAAGGGATTTTTCTCTTTTTCACCTCTTTAAGTAATATCCCTAAGCCTTCTTGAGGCAGAAGTTTCAGAGAATGAATATGAAGAAGACCTCTCTAAGCATAAGGTCATAAAAATATCAAATTTCCTTACTCAGATAGAACATAACGAGAAATAGTTATGAAAAATGTTGAAAAGTTATTTTAGTTTTAAATTAATCCTAAAAAAAAATAAAATAAAAGTGCCATAGATATATATATCTCTCTCTGCTTGAAAATCTATTTAAAATACTTACTAAAATACTTTAAGTAATTTATAACCTGAAAGTTCACATACACTCACAAATTGAAAAAGGCAAGTTAGTTCTTAATTTTTTAGTAATAAAGCATTATATGAGAATTGAATTAGGCGACTTTATACAAAAAACACATAATAAGTTTTGTAAATGTATTTTAATGCAAGCTCTTCATAGCACTTGTACTTACAAGGATAATAATTATAAGTTGATAAAGGAAACTGTAAAATTTTATAATAAATTTAGACCATATTCAATTTTTCTTTAACACAATAAAGACTTTCCAGATCATACAGAAGTATTTTTTTGAAGTAGTTGAACGCTAATATTCTGTGTTGTGTGAAACACTAAAAATTTATTCAATTTGCATAAATTGAAAGAAAAAAGATTTTAAAAAAGTTTTAAAAAAAATTTCAACTTTGAACTGGGATAAAAGATAGCATTAAAAAATTTTTTTTTTTAAATCATGATCTTACATAAGGTATTGAAGTATAACTCCCTTTTAATATTAATTGACCGTTCTTTTCCAAAAATAAGTTTTTTTAAGAATAAATCAACAGCTTATAACAGAATATGAATGTAAGCAAAGCCCAAAAAACTTTAATGACTTTAACATAACTAAGTAGTATTAAGAAATTATTTGTCATTAACGTAATTTAGCAATTTTTCATAGAACAAAGGAATATAACAATATTAATTTTATGCCATTATTCACAAAATGCTTATGTTAAACTTAACACCACTAGTTTAATGAAAAAAACTAGTACCACTACACTTACTACTACTTCTATCTCTGCCACTATGATTATATTAACTTGTATTACCACAACTTCTGCTACTACGACTACTAATACTAATACTTTAACTACTGCTTTTACTATTACTCCTACTACCTCTACTATTATAACTATTACAACTACTATTACTCTTGGCGAGCGATTTTAGCTAGTTTCTTCATACTGGGCACTTTCCCAGGTGGTGGATGGGAAGATCCTCTCAAAATCTGAGGTAAAACTGGGCAATTAGGGCAGCTATTTGCGGTGACGGTGGGGGGCGTGGATCAGAAGGCGTGCATGGCATTCAAGTGTTTAATTGTATCTGTCAGACTGTGAGCCTCCTGCCTTCTGCGTTTATTAGTGTGAATGCGTGGGCCAGTGCTGCTTATACTCTTTGCTTCCTGCTGCCACCGTGGGTGATGTGTGGGAATTGTATGCCTGCCGCTCGTCTCGCTGGAATGACTGTAGTGTACCTACACATACGTACACTATACACAATCATGACTTCCACACTCTCTCGGTTAAAGCCCGGGTAATTGTTTCAAGCCCCATGGATTCTGGATGGGACCACAAAAAAGCTACTCCTGGCCAGCAAGGACTGTTGGATGTCCCATGGATATTTTTAGGTAAAGAACGACAAACAAGTGTCTCGAGTATTAGTAGTGACGTGAGTAAAAAGAGGAACGTTACTGTTTTTAGCAATCAAACGCAAGAGGAGCTCAAGTCTATGAAAAAAAATACTAAAAAGCTGAAAACAAAGCGAAATAGAAAGATTGATTTAGTTCAGGTTCTAGCTCGAATGAATTCCTTAAATCCCTGCAGTATAGAGAAAAAAAGTAATAATTATCGTCAGCATGTGCAAAAAAAAACTTTGAACACTGTTCTGAAGGAAATAGAACGAGTTAGAAAAAATAGGAGCCCATAAGACAGCCCCGACGCACGCCAGAAACCGATGTCCTCCAAGAAAAAGAGAACAGGCAGAGGCCAACAAGCATAGGTTCTCCAGAGCAACAAAAAAGGCCAGAAAAATGGAGAACTCGTAATGAAAAAAGTATTAGAAAAGTTGGCTGAAGGGCAGATCTTTGCTAATCTGCTCAACTCAATGAAGGCAAATTTTGATCCAGACAAGGCTGATGTTGCAGTCCAAAGTGTTGTCACACCAAAAAAGGAGACATACTTATAAAAGCCTAAGGTATTAAAAATTAGATTGCATTCTTGCAGCAAGTTAAAAAGTTGGTAGGCACACAATGAATGGTGGTACCAGACAACAAAAAGGTAATACTAGAGGTTCGAAACCTGAATGCTGTTGTTGAGGAAAAGAATATTAAGGGGGCTTTTTTTAAAGAATTTTGGATAATATAATAAGAAGTTTGAAGTAACGCTTTTAAAACCTAATACTAAAGGTCAGCCATTGGCGCTCATTACAGAAGATGCGTACACTTCAAAAAAAGCAGAAAATGTAGGCAGATGAAGAGTTGGCTTCGTGAGCTCACAAATTTAAAGAAAAAAATTGCAGTAACAAGATGTCTCAGGCAACTGTAGTAAAAAAAAATAGTGTAAGCTTTGCTGCAAGTGTAAAAACTCTAACCATTGAAAAAAGAGTGTCCCCTCCCAGCACGGTGATTTCTATATCCAACAACGGATAACAAGCATAAAGCTGACAATGGAAGCTGCTTCATATTCAGGAGAGTGCTAGAAGAGGCCAGAAAAAAGACCCAAGCAGGACGCAGATAGAGTGAAAAGGCCTTAAGTAGAAAAATAGGCTAATGTTGATTCACGCTGAATTGACTTTTTTTTCTTATTAGAAAGCGAAAGCATCAAGCTTCTAGTAGAGCTTTCGAACTTAGCAGCCTACTATGGAGCACTAGACGGGCTGCTGATCCTCAGAGACCTCAAGTCTTTTTCAGAATCCTAAAGGATTAGCACCTTTTGCAAATGGTAATAAGCTTTCTCCCTGATACTGTGAGACGCGATGGTTACTTTGGTGGCTTGACCCTGGAGTAATGCTAACGTGGTTCTAGGATGTAACTCAAGCAACGTTACATAGAGAGGTTTTATTGGCTGATAAAAAAATCCACCAAGTTTTAAACTATCACTGCTCCTGCAGTGTACCCTAATGGATGTCCCCTCTATCAAAAAAAAAAAAAAATAAATAAAAAAAATAAAATAAAAAAAATTTAAAAATAAAATAAAATAAAAAACCAAGTAAGGTGTTAAACTTTTTTTAAATTATATGTTCAAATAATCGTTGGTATGAGTATACTTACGTTAGTTGGGTGTGGTCTCAATAAATGTTTTAATATCTAATAACAGAACAATTATCAACAATGTTTGATGGCATAATACAATATAAACAATATGGCAGCGGGCCAGTACAAAACTGTACTCTTTTCCTAAATCTTTTAATAGTTTTATAACATCTTTTTAAGAAAACATGCAATACTCTTATAAAATAACAAATCGTTCAACTGTCCTTTTTTTTACATTTTTAATTTAAAAAACTTTTAATTTAAAGTGTAAACTTATAGAAAAATCACATTGAATTTAATTTATAAGATCTATTGAAAGCTGAAATTTTTTTGTTTGTATAAAAGATTACTTTAAAATAAGCCTATTTTATTTCGAAAAGATCAATGATTATTTTTTTCTTTTTTTTTTCGTTAACACAAAAAAAAGAACCAAGTATGCGTTAAAGTGTACTTGGTTTATCTAAGTCCATTCTTATGAGAAAAATGATTTTCAGCGTTGCAGCATACATGTGCGCTCCTCTCAACTCTTTGAATTTTAATTTAAATTACAAAGAAAAAGTTGTAAAAGAAGAAAACGCAATTAACCAATTATTGATTTTATGCAGTACGGAAATGTTCGCTTTTTATTTAATAAAAGTTCCAAAAAATGTGAAAAAATTTTACGAACAATAATTTATCAATTTCAGAAGTAACCAATTATTGATGGATATGCTCGTCGTGCTAAAGCACTTGTAGTTTGCCTACGTTAACACTTACTACACACAATCACTATTTGTACACTTTTCACACAATGACAGGGCAGTCTTTGCAAATGGGACTAAGGAAGAGTGGCAACTTCCGGCTGGTCCGAGCCAGTAGCTATTTTTTCTGGACACTGGAAGAGTTACTACCTTGGTATTAACTTTTTCTTTATTATTATTTAAAAAAAAAAGGTAGTCCTGGCTTTTGCGGGTCAGCACATCACAAAAAAGAAGACGCAAAAATTTAGAACATCAATGAAAAACTCGTACCTGAGGTGGTAACCTCACAGAGGGAGTCCACTAGTAGTTCCAATCTGTCAAAAGCCCGCATGGCTGCCACAGATCCCACGGATTCTTGGGTGAACGGGTGCACAAAGACGTAAGTTCTGTAGCTAGGAGAATTCTCGTGGAACTGGGATGAGAGATGGCTGACTCTGCTGCAAAGTCACTTGCTTGTGACCCTAGTGGAGGATCCAAGCTGAACCTGGAGGCTGAGTTTCAAAGAAGCGCTGACAATTGCGTTCTAGGCACTTGCGTGGGCAATGAGTCAGGTCAGGACACTTATAGTTAAATACCCCAACACGGCAAGAACCATAATACAACTTGTTGGGCTGGCAGTGACAGTTGTAGACGCCCTTTAACGTCACCAGGCTTGGCTTAAGAAAGTGGAGAAGCCAGTGAGTAGCCAAGCAGTGAAGGGGAAAGAAAAGGAAAAGAGGAAGTCAAGGGAAGGAGGGGAAATCCCAAGCCCAAAATTAACACAAGAAAAGAACCCCAAGAAGCCAAGAGGGCCTGGCTTCCAGCTGCTTCCAGAGCATGACATAGTTAGCCACACATCTGGTAATGAAAATTGGACAGAGGTCCAAAAAAAAAAAAAAAAAGAAAAAAAATAAAATAAACTAACGGCTTAGAAGAATAAGCCCCAAGATGAGAAAGTTAAGCTTTTAAAGGTTGCTAAGGTAAGACGTCAGAAGGCCAGGCCCGACGTGCTAATTGTTAAGACAATAGAAGGCAAAAAGTATGCCAACGTCTTGGCCCTGATGATGGAGGTCAGTGTAGTCGAGCTCGGGGTAGGCATGGGGTTAATCAGAGAGACAAGAACACTACGTATTTGTAGAGCTGAGAGACACTATGTCCGACTGTCACAATGCGTTTGTCGATGCGCTTGAGGTTGTGTAGGACCCCACTTTTACACTAGAAAATTTTTTATCAAGTATTCTAAATTTTCAACGATAACATATCTAAAAAAAATTAAAAACATATACTGTGGATGAATCTATGAAGATTTTATGCAAACAAATGGCTTAATTATTTGTAGCAGCATTGCCATTGAAAAAAAAATTGACTTAACGCTACTTAACTTGTATAATTAATTTTTGATTTAAATCCAAAACCTTTTATTCTCTTAAGAAAATAATTATCTCCAATCGTAACTTTTTTTTAATGTGCAATATTAATCTTTCATTTAAAAAAAATTACTTTGTAGAAGAACTATAATAAAAAACTACTTTTTATCCTAAATAATCAATATCTTACAATAAAAAAAGGATGATTTAAGGTTATGAATTTCGCAAAAGGATGAGAGATTTTGAGTTAAATTTAGAAAACAATCAACTAGTTTAACAAGCCTTAATAACCTTTTTTTTAATGGCTATATTATTATGAATAACTGAGCGATTTGTTTGAACAGAACTTTTGCTGAATTGAGCCACACTATATGTTTATAATTTCTTTGTTATGTTATTGTTAAGTATTCAAAATACTTGATGAAAAGTTTTGTTTAAAATGTGCACTCTAGCATATAAGGGTCGTCCTATACAACCTTAAAAATACTGTGGTGGATGCTGGCAGTATTAAGACCCTTGCCCCACACTGGACCTATGAGATCAGTGACATTCATGCTAGGGTGATAAAAAAGGACGTGCAGGCCACAATTATGGGCTGTTTTGAAAAAGAAAGGGCCAAAAATTGGTTTGCCTACGCTGAGGCACTTGCAACAGTGGCGATAATCTTGCATAACACAGATTACGTAAGGCTGGGCTGGGTTAAGTGCAGCGTGCAGCTCAAATCTGGGGCTGAGAACTGCTGCAGATGCCTGTCCTTCGGTCACATTGCCAGGCAGTGTGGCGATAGGAAAGACAGAAATAGTCATTCTCACCAGGCAGGAATAGTTTGGAGGGCACCTTTTAAAATGCTATGCACTGAAAAGAGGTAGAGAGCAGTAAATTGCTTTGTCAGGTCTGTGATTCAGTAAAAGTGAAAAGAAACGAGAGCCATCACGCAAGAAAAAGGGACGCAAGAAGTATTCCATTAAAGGTAACAAGGTCATGACGGTAGAAAAAGCCTAATATTAACTTAAGCTGCGTTGATTACAGGTACTTATTAGCAAGAAAATGCATGGAGCATACAGTGGCACTTTCTAAGATAGTAGCTTACTATGTAGAACTATCGAGGATGCTGGCTCTTAGGGATCTTGTTTTTTTTTTTAGGACTTGAGAGACATAGCACCTCTAGCAACTGCTGGCAAGCTTGCTCGCTTACACTGTAAAGCGCAACAGTCTCCCTAGTGGCCTCACCATGAAGTAATTCTAATGCTGTTCCAAGGTGAAACTGAAGCCACGCAGCATAGCGAAGTTTTAAAGGGTATGAGTAGTCTAATGAAAAAAATCGAGCGAGTCCCACACTAATGCTCTCCGTGTTGTGTGCTTTATTACATTTAGTCTCGAACCATAAAAAAAGAAAAAAGAAAATTAAAAAATTAAAAAAAAATTAAAAACAATCTTCTGCTGCAACTACTACTTCAAAGAAAAACTAAAATTTTTACAACTACTACAACAACTATTATGACAACTACTTCTACTACAACTGTGATTACTACAACTCGCACTTTAACTACTGATAATTCTTCTACTACTTCTATTACTCATACTAATTCTTTTACAATTACAACTACAACAACTACTACAACTACTACTACTACTCCTAACTTCTTCTACATTTACTTCTACAATTACTACTACCCCAGGTGGGGTTTTTGCTAGTTTCTCCATACCAGGCACCACCCGGGTGGCAGATAGGGGCATCCTCATAAGATATAAGGTGACGATGAGCAGCTGGGGTGGCTTTCCGTGGTAATGGTCAGGGGCGTAGATTGAAAGGCGTGTGCTGCGTTGGCGTGTGTATCTGTGGCAGTGTGGACGGAAAACTCGTGCCCTGTGTCTTCATCGGTGTGAATGCATGGGCCAGCCCTGCTTGTGCTTCTTGTTCTTCGCTTTCTGCTCCCGCCGTGGGTAATTCTCCGATGCTTGACGCGGGCCAACAAAAACTAGCACCCGTCGTGTATAGAAGTAAGTGGTGGTTGTCACATTCTTTTCAGATACATGTATCACACTCTCACTAAACAAACACAGAGATACTGACGGATTGTTCCGAGTTCCAGGTGGTGGACCCTTTCCCGGGCTTGCGTTGGACGCCTGGTGGCCGATAAAGCCGGACTATGACGCTCTGGTAAGTCTGGGTGAGTAAATCTGATATGGCTATACGCATCATGAACAAAAAAGATGTGGTGGACCGACTAATCTAGGATTGCGACCACTGAGAAGGCTGTATGGCGGCACCTTAGTGCCTTACGCCAGCTCGTTTTTTTGGGTTGTCTGCGCATTCGTGGGTCTGTTTGTTACTGCTTGTCTTGCTGGGATGACCGTAGTGTCGCAACATATACATAAAAAGCTCACGGACACCCTTCTTAGACTTTACTCAACACCAGGGCAGTCTCCGTAGGTGAGACTAAGGGAGAGTGGCGACTCCCGGCCGGGCCAAGCAAGTAGCGGTTCTCTTTGGTATCAGAGAGGGCGGCTACCCTGGTTATAACCCTTCCCAAATACTTTTTTCTAGAAAAAAAGGTATTACTGGCCTTCGCGTGTCAGTACGACATTAAAATAGATGCCAATATGAAAAACGTCGATGCAAAACTTGTACCCCAGGCGCTAACCTTTCTGAGGAAATCCGCTGGCAGTTCCGATCCAGTGAAAGTCCGGGTGACTGTAGCAGGCCCCACGAATTTCGGGGGGGGGGGCACAAAGACGTGTCAAATGGCCATCAGGAACTGCTTAATGTTCCATGGCCCTTTCTCACGGACAAAGGACGAAGAGAAAGCCTGTCGAGCATTGGTACCAACGACACCGAGGACACCAACGTGTTAGTATTTAGACCATTAGACCCAGGAGGAGCTTGCCTCTTTAGAAGAAAGTAGTGCTAAGCTCAGAGTTAAACGACAGCAAGTGGCTGATAAAGTCCAATCAGTAACGCAAAATATTACAGAGACGCTACACTTAATAAACGATAAGTACGGCAATACAGCGAACGCTTTTAAGAATGGGCTTAAGGCCGCACTTGAACACCTTCATGCAGCAGAGGTGCTAAGAAAAAGCTTTCTTTGTAAAAAAGAAGTGTATGCAAACACTTGGAAGTTGTTATTTAAATCCCTGCAGTGGAGGAAACAAAGGTGAGATAATTTCCGACGGCATGTACAGAAAAGAACCCTGAACACTGCCTTAAAGGAAATAGAACGAAGTAAAAGTAACAGGAGCCCATCGGACAGCCCTGAGAAGCATCAGCAAACCATGCCTTCAAAGAAAAAGAAAACGGGCAGTGGCAAAAAAGAAGAAATTCTCCTGAATGAAAAAACAAGCCAGAAGAATAAAGTGGATTCAACACTAACAGTTTTAGTAAAAGTCGGTAACCGCACAGGGTACTGTTAAAATGAGCAACAAAAAAGTAATATTAGAGGTCCGAGACCTGCATGCTATTGTAGAGAAAGATGAGGTCAAAGAGGCTTTCGCTGGGACTTTTGGACTTCAAAGCCAGGAGCCAGAAGTAACTCTCTTAAAGCCAAATGCCAGAGGACAGAGGCTGGCGTCGATAAAAGTGGATGTAGCAACTGCCAGACAAGTAGAAGAGGAAGGCAGGTTACGAGTTGGCTTCGTAAGCTGCCGAATACAAAAAAAAATTAAAGTAACAAGATGTTACAAATGCCTGGTATATGGATACGTCTCAGGCAACTGTGGAGAAGAAAACAGATTAAAGCTTTGTTTCCGGTGTGGAAGCTCAAACCACCGGAAGAAAAAGTGTCCAGGCCCAGCACGGTGCTTCCTTTGCCCAATGACGGACAACAAGCACGAAGCAGGCAGTGGTAGCTGCCTATAATTTAAAAAAGTGCTAGAAGAGGCCAGGGGTAAGGCCCAAGCAGGACAAAAATAAGGCAAAAATGCCTTGAATTGAAAGGCAGGCCAATGTGGACCTACGCTGTGCTGGGTACTTCTTACCTATCAGCAAGGGAAAGCATTAAGCTTATAGTGGTGCTTGCTAGGTTAGTGGCCTACTATGGAGCGATAAAAAGAGTGCTGGTCCTCAGGGACCCCGAGTCCTTTTCAGGAATTGAGAGCATCAGCACCTCTAGCAAGTGGTGGTGAGTTAGCTCGTTAATGCTGTAAGACACGATGGTCTCCTTGGTGGCTTCACCCTGAAGTAATGCTAACGTGGTTCTGGGGTGGACCAAAAGCCACGTGGCATGGGGGGGTTTAGTGGGTATGAGAAGTCTAATAAAAAAATCCACCGAGTCCAACACTACCACTGTCCCGGCGGTGTGCCTCAATGCATTTCCCCTCCTGCCACAAAAAAAAAAAAAAAACTACTACTACTACTACTACTACTACTACTACTACTACTACTACTACTACTACTACTACTACTACTACTACTACTACTACTACTACTACTACTACNCCAACACTACCACTGTCCCGGCGGTGTGCCTCAATGCATTCCCCCTCCTGCCACAAAAAAAAAAAAAAAAAAAAACTACTTCTTCTACTACTACCACAATTTTTTTCATAAGTATCTCTACTACCACTAGTTTAACTCACCCTCTAGGGGCTGCATGATCTCGTCGTTGGTGGGGATGCCTGGCTTTGACTTTAAATAACTAGGGATCATTCGTCTGAATAAATGACGGACTGGGTTTCCCCCGGAAACAAAAGAAAAAACAAAAATGGTGAGGTTTACTAAATAAATGAGAGAATAAGGGCTGTATGCGTGTAGGAACTAGGGCTCTTAGAAAGCTGTTTGGATCCACGAATGAAAACCAGCTGACTTGAAGGGCTGGCAGGGTCTGACCGTCCGTCTGAGCCACTAAGAATCAGCCTGCTGTCTTGGTATGGTGGTAATCTTGACAAGTCTTAACTGCTCGTCACCTCGTCTTATGTAGAAGTAAGTGGTGGTTATAACATTTTTCTTAGATACATGGATCACACTCTTACTAAACAAACACAGGTTGACTTACTAGTTGTTTTGATTTGCGTGCAATGGGGTCTCTTTCTGGCTGGCGTGGGAGGCCTTGCACCGGACTAAATTAGACGATGAGGCCCAGGTAAGTCTGGGTAACCTCATTTAATATGGCTGCACGCATTGTAAAAAAAAAACGTGGTGGGCTGACTAATCTAGGCTTACTACCCCTGAGGAAGACTGATGCCAGCAATTTTAGTGCCTTCATACGCCACCTTATTTTGACAAGTTGTTTGTGCTGGTCGTGATATTATGTGTTGGCCACACGTCTCACTGGAACAACTGTAGTGTACCAGCATAAACATACACTGCACACATAAGCCAGTTCCACACATGCCCTACACAACGCCAAGGTATTCTCTGCTAGTGGGACTGAGGGAGAGTGGTGACTTTTAGCTGGCCAGAGCAAGTAGCTCCTATCTTTGGCGACGGAGTAGGCTGCTGCGCTAGTTTTCACCCTTACCAGACACTTACTTTCAAAGACAAGGGGAGTGTTGGCTTGCACTGGTCAACACGATTTCAAGAAGAACTAAAAATAATAAACGTCAATGTAAAATTAGCTCCCCAGGTGGTAACCTCTTTCCGGGAATCTGCCAGCAGTTCCAATCTGGTAAAAGCCCAGGTAACTACTGTTGGTCCCATGGATTCTGAGGGAGGCCATGTAGACGTGTCTCATGGCTAACTGGGACTGTTAAACGTTCCATGGCCTGTTCTTACAGATATAGAACGAAAAAGAAGTCTTTCGAGTATAGGCAGTAATGTCAGTGAGGGCAGCAACGTGTCAATTTTCAGCAACCAGACCCAGAAGAAGCTCGACTCTTCAGAAAACACTGCTGCTGAGCTTAGAGTAAGACAATGGTAGCAAATTAAACAAGTTTAATCGACAAAAAAAAGCGATTTAAGAGCCACTGAAAGCAATTAATGATTAGTATTGGAACATAGCTAACGCTTTTAAGACGGTTCTAAAGCTGCGCTTACAGACCTTGAAGGAGCAGAGGTAATAAGACAACGCTTTTGGCTCTAAGAAAATGCGTTTACGAAGTCTGAAAAGGATTCCTTTAAATTCCTGAAGTAGTGGGAAAAAAAGAGAGATAATTTCTGATAGCATACTTAGAAAAGAACTTTGAACACTGTCCTTAAAAATATAAAAAACCTTAAAAGAAGCAAGAATTCATCAGACAGTTTTAAAAAAGGCCAACAAGCCGTGTCTTCTAAAAAAAAAAAAACAAGCAGAGGCCAAAAAAAAGAGGTTATCGTGATTGATAAAAAAAACGAAAGGAGAGAGTTGACCTGACAACAATAGTACTGGTAAAGATGGCCGAATGGTAGACCTTTGCTAATGTTCTAAAGTCAATGAATGTGAATGTTGACCCCGACAAGGCCAATTCCGCAGTTAAAAGTGATGTTACAACAAGTAAAAGAGACATACTTATAAAAGCTAAAAGTGCAGAGGATGCAAAAGCATTTTTACGAAAATTGAAAAGTCGGCAGCCGGACAGAAAACTGTCAAAATAAGCATAAAAAAAATGATACAAAAGGTCCCAGACCTGAACGCTATTGTCGAGGAATACGAGGTTGAAGACGTTCTTGTAAGACTTTTGGACTATATAGCTAGGAGTTTGAAATAGATCTTTTAAAACCAAATATGAGAGGACAGAGGCTGGCATTAATAACAGTAGATGAAGCAACTGCTATACAAGCAGAGAATAAAGTCAGGTTGAAAGTCAGCTTTGTGAGCTGCAAAATTTGACCAAGAATCAAAGTGACAAGATTTTACTTACGCCCGGGATACGGATATGTTTTAGGCAGCTGTAAGGAAGACAAAAGGTCTTAGTCTTGCTTACAGTGTAGAAGCTGCAACCCCAGAAAAGAAGAGTGTTAAGACCCAGCGTGGTGTTTTCTCTATCTTATGATGGACAACAAGCACGAAGCTAAAAGTGGGAGTGGCCCGCTGTTTAAAAAAGTGCTAGAAAAAGCCAGGAAAAAGATTCCAGCAAGACGCAAATAAGGCAGAAAGGCCTCAAGTAAGGAGATGGGCTAATGTAGAACCACGCTGCTCTAAGAACTTATACGAATGCTAACGTGGTTCCAAGATGAAACTAAAGCCACGCGGCATGGGGGTTGTCTTAGTGGGTATGGGTGGTCTAATAAAAAAAACCACTGAATTTCACACTACCGATGTCCCTGCGGTAAGCCTAAAATGCATTTTCCCTCCTTCTATTAAAAAAAAAACTACTATTGAATTAACTATGACTACTACTACCCTTTTTTTTAATACTACTACAACTACTACTTCTCCTCCACGGTATGCATAATTTTGTCAAAGATTATACTGCTTGCAGTCTAGGTAGGGTAAAGGGGCCTCAAAACGACGGCATACCTTCTTTCCTAGACTACTTTAAACAACTCTACCTCTTAATGTAATCCTACAAATACTTCTCTACACAAATATTGACATACTTCTGTGGTGTAGATGCTTTGAACTATTTTTAGGGGTGCTGTCTTAAACTCTATGCTCAGTCGAGAGTACGAGATAAGACTCAATAAAGTGACTGGAGCGGATTGCGTATCTTTACCACGTATAAAGTTAGACGTCCATAAGTAAATAAAATGTGGCAGCTCTCTTATTCAGGAAATTTGTCTATTGTTAAACTATATGGTGAGCACTTACAGTGTATAGCATCTGGTATCACCTCGCTTGGATGCGGATTGTAAGTTAGTGGTTATCTTGCCTTTGCTAGCAGCCTGTAGCTAACATAATACGAGAGAAGCACACACCTTTACATTAACAATACCCTGCTACCTACCATACTATTTCAAGAAACTGCTAAAAAATGTTTCTTAGCCAAGGGTAGAAAGCTTTTCGTGTTTGCCATGTGGCATGACGCACAAGTAGCCGAAGGGAGATCCCGGGCAGTAAGGCAATACCTATGCTGTGTGCTGAAGTGACCCAATCCATCCTTGGCTCTTGCTTACTGAAAAACGGGAGGCAAGATTCCTGACCAGGCTTAGCCAATCATCTAACACTGAGGAATATGGGCTCATTCAATCCGAACAATATCAATCCGAAATCAACCTCATAACAAGCGCAAGGGAAGCCAAGAAAACTCGACTAGCAGAGCTCAATCCTGTTGTTAAATGAGACGAATTACTTCCTGTCAGGGGTTGATTAAGACCGCAAATTCCCGATACTTTTACCTTCTCACCATCATGTGACCAACCTTATAACTTATGAGGTGCATATAAACGCTTACCACGCTGGAGTTCAAAGCACCCTTTATGCTATTTGGCAATTTATTTGTATGGTTACAAAGGTTGTACATATGAAAATAATAAGTGATCTGACAACTGACGGGTTTTTGGGTGCTCTGCGACGATTTAGTGGTCGACGAGCCCGGCCATCTTACATTTATTCCGACAATGGGTCAAGTTTTATCGGCACGAACAACCAACTTCTCGAATTATATGCGCTTTTGCAATCTGAGCAGTTTAGAGACAGCGTGAGACAGCACTTCGCTTTACATAAGAGCATAATTTGGCATTTTTACCCCCTTCTGGCCCTTAATTTTGGCAGTATTTAGGAAACAGCCGTAAAATCATTCAAACACCGTTTCAAGCGCGTTCTCGGGGATCAATTGCTCACATTCAAAGAATTGAATACTTTTACCATTAAAATCGAGGCTCTTTTAAATTCAAGACCATTATGCTCCCTTTCCAGCGATCCAAACGACCCAAGCGCACTAACACTAGCGCATTTTCTAGTCAGTCGCCCTATGACAATGCTGTCGGAATGTAATTTGCTTTCAGTACCATTCAATCGCCTTTGCAACTGGGAATTTATTTCCAAGTTCCAACAACATTTCTGGAAGAGATGGCAAGTCAAGTACCTCACAGAGCTACAAAAGTGGCAAAACCGGCTCATGGGAGATGATGACCTCAAACCGGGCACAATTGTCCTCGTTATCGACAAAACATTCCCTGTGCTTATTGGAGGCTAGGAAGAGTACTCGAGGTGCATCCAGGTTACGACAAGGTCACTCGAGTCACCACGGTCAAGAGCGAAAACTTCACTTTTATACGCAGCGTAACACTGTTATGCCCATTGCTGACTGAAGAGAACCTGCTTAAAAACTGATGAAGATTCTCTTTATACACAACACATAATGATTTTTCTCAGTTACTCGCAAGAAAAAAAAACGCTGGTACATTATACGCCTTAATAAAACGGGAAAAGTCATCGGCCACGGCTAACAAATCCGTGTGGATAAAAAATAATAGCTCTATTACTTGGCAAGGTACGTCGAGTAGGCCAACGTTGGTCGCAGTTAAACGGAATACGCGATCCGCTTTTCCTAGTGAAATTTTTTCTCTAACAACTTGATACGTCCGCCCTTAAGTAGAACAAATAAAAACGATGATTACGCTAAGACTCCTGAAACATTGAGTGGAAAAAGAAAAAAAAAAAATTCACTGATAAGAAATACACGCTTATGCTTCTTTCTCTCGTGCTGTACATTGTGATTGTCACCTACACCTTTCGTACCCATCCTGATAACGTCAGAGTTCGATTTGCGCTCGGAAAGGAAGAAAGCCGTCAATACCATCTGAGGTCATAGCATCTGGAAGCATCCCTTTCCCAGACGTTACCGCTCGAGTAGTCCTCATCACCCACCACCCAAGCTCTCCCACTACCTCTACTATACCGCCCAGGCTCGAGCGTCTTCTCCCACCACCCAATCAGCCCTTCCCTTTCACCACCGCCTCTCCTCCACTAACAGCCTAACTATAGCTAGAGTCTTTCCCCCCACCACCACCTCAGGCCACCCGATCAGTTTGTCCCCCTACCCCCACCTCAGGGGGGGGGCTGAAGGGTGCTAGAACCGCCATGGTTTCCCTACTGACTCCCAGCTGAACCTCTGCCACGTCGCTGGATTGGAGGGTTGCAGGGTGCAAAAGGTGGCTGATGGAATACGTAACCAGAAATGGCACTGATCATGCAGGAAAGATGTCCAGGCTCTCGCAGACACTGCAGCTCCCTAGAACTGGAGAGTAGCGCTGCTCAAAATAAGTGAGCAGTACAGTGACCGTCTGGGGGTGTGCTGGTACGGCAACCTCATGGGTACAGTGGTGACAGTGGTCAATGACAAGGACAAGTTCCCGGTCTCTGACTTTGCAGCCAGGACTGGTTTTGCGTGAATCAGGAGTGGTGACGGTACCTATGTAAGTTTCTACATCTTAACTATACAGTGGTGAGAATTGTGTGTACTTAATAATATCCACCAATTTTCTTTCACTGTTTTTCTTCTTCTTAAACGTTTTATGTTTGTACTGCATCTTGAGCAATATTCACAAGATAGTGAGTACGAGCATATTAAAGTTAATTTTCAGCTGTAGTTACGTCTTGAAAAATATAAATTTTTTTTTTAAAACGTTATTTAAAGTTTAAATTAAGAGGCAAGAAGTTAAAAAAAAGTCTCTAAATTATTTTTATTGACAATTCTTAAAGGAATCTTGACTAAAATTTTTGTGGGAAAAGTATGGGTTCAACAAAAAAAAATTAAAATTTCGGAGAAACTTAACATTATTACTGCAGTTATAACAACAAATTTTTTCACCATTGTTATAGCTTAAATGATAAAAATTGTATGATAATAAAAAAATATTGACTGTGCAAAAAAGTAAAGCTTTATAAACTGTCAAATAATTGCATCTTGTTTCTTTAAGCGTGTTAATTGCGATAATTTTTTGTTGTGCCTATACTTATTGGCTCCTCGCATGACTAACTAGCTATTACTTAAAATAAAGGTTAAGAGGAAGCACTTTATATTTACGAAAGTGCCTGCTAGTAAATAGGAGAAGAGGCGCACGTATGTTTGCTTAGGTTGGCTTTGTATAAATTTTGAAAAACCTGTAGAAGACGAAAAAATATATACATGCAGAAAATTTCCTAAATGCATGAGATAGAGGGAAAGTCGTCTTGCACATACGACAGGTATGAAACATAATTTTGCATTCTGTGCGAATACTTAAGGTAGAAAGTTATATACTT
Organism: Copidosoma floridanum; assembly: GCF_000648655.2. The sequence goes on from NW_019379717.1 coordinate 363,987, forward strand.
GCACGGAGAGAACTCTGGTACTACGGTAGTATGTATAGCCGCGTGCAACAGTAGTATAGTGCGTCGTATACGACTGTAGCGCCTGCGCGCCACAACGAAAGTATATAGCTTCTGCTACAGTAGTATACAGGCCTCCGTGCAGCTGTAGTGCGTGAACTATATATACTACCGTTGCTTCTGCCTTATACTACAGTTGCAACGCTAACATACTGAATCAGTATATCACCCCACTTACCAACTTTGCTCGGGAGCCATACCAAATCGGTATTGACCCCAAGCAAATGTGCATATACACACACATACACACACATAAATGTATATTCATGTATATGTACGTCGTTTGATGCGGCAGCGGCGGTGGCGCTGCACTTTACATATATATCTATAACCTTGTGTTTGCCGCTCGTTGGAATGTATATGTACATATACATTTTTTTATATATATACTTATGCGTATATAATATATACACGATAGTTATTGTATAT
>NW_019379717.1:364534-389482 GCF_000648655.2 Copidosoma floridanum
TTGCACAGGGACTTAACCGCGTTGATATATATATATATATAATGTGCATATAAAAAATTACCTCGTGAGGACAACAAGGCGCGGTGGCGTAATCTTTGTTTTTATACATTTTGTGACAAGAAACAGGATTATTTTAGAAGGACTATTTTAGAACGCATAGAGCTGTTGAAAACGATGTATGTGTAATTAATTCCTATTTCATTTTAAGTAAAATTACCTATTGTATACATTATTTTCAGCAGCGCATATATATGCGTTTATTAGATCCCATCCGGTGTATAGTAGTATGCTATACTGTATGAAGCTTGAGAAAATATTATATTGTTTATTGCATATATATACATACATTCAAACGAGCAGCAAACACGAGGTTATTAATATATATGTATAGTGCAGCGCCGCGGCCACCGCCGCCGCATCAAACGACGTACATATACATATTTATACACGTATGTGTGTGTGTGTGTGTGTGTGTGTGTGTGTGTGTGTGTGCACATTTGCTTGGGGTCAATACCGATTTGGTATGGCTCCCGAGCAAAGTTAATAAGCGGGGTAATATACCAATTCAGTAAGTCAGCGTTGCAACTGTAGTATAAGGCAGAAGCAACGGTAGTATAGTTCACGCACTACAGTTGCACGGAGGGCTGTATACTACGGTAGCAGAAGCCATATACTTTCGTTGTGGCGCGCGGGCACTACAGTCATATACGACGCACTATACTACTGTTGCACGCGGCTATACATACTACCGTAGTACCAGAGTTCTCTCCGTGTGTATCCTTCTCTAACTGTTGTCTTTTTATTGCACTTGAGTCCTTTATTAACGTTATTTTTTTATTAAATCGTAAAAATTGCTCTGAGGTAGTAGGAAGCAAGACAGTGTAACATCAGTGTATCCACATGAATTTTTTTTTTTCCCTCTTTCTTGAAAATTTTCCGTGCCGATTTTATAACACTAAATGCAGGGGCCAATGTGCATCTGCAAAGAGGTTAATCACCTACAAGATTGCTCGTAGCTAAGGTACTACGACCATGCATGACTCGCATACATGCAAGCTGGCCCATGCTGACCGGAAATAAAATCAAATAAAATACTTTTTAAAGCGTAAAATAAAAAAATAACTTTAAAGAACTAACAAATGCAAAAGGTTAACGGAGAACAGGTGCGCTGAGGTTTAATATGAGATATTAGTATATATAGATCGAGTTTAATTTTAAAAACTAGAATAACTTATAGTTAAGACTCATTGACTAAGCAGGAATATCAGCAAATGCTAGAATTATAACATATGGCTAATACAACCGGTACACGCCACATTATTATACCTGTACACCATTAGCCACCAACAATATTACATAAGCCTACGAAAACAATCTTATTGACTTTCAAAGAATTATCCAATTTTTACCATTCATGTTCACAGGCTCATAGTTTACTGTACAAACCTTTTTTATCACGTTAACAATTTTATAAGCATACTGCAAAAGCCTAAATTGTAATCTTGTTAAAAAACTGACATGGTTTTAAATGTAAAGGACAACGGGAAAGTCATAACACTTACCCCTTTTCCTGACGCAGAGATGTCAAGAGAGAGTCCGCACTCTTGCCCCAACACGGGTAACGGAATTTTTGACTCCCCAGGGCACCCCAAACCGACTTCCTCTCCTACGACAAGCAGAAACTCCCATAGTTGACCAAGTGCTACTAACATTTTGAAATACATTTACAACTAACAATGAATGAAAACTTCCGGTAAATCTAAGTAAGTTAACAATATAATAGTTTGCAACGAGCCCCCCCACTACTGTTTCTATAGATGTACGTGTTGTAACCAAAGAAACTGCTGTTATTAATTAATCATTCATGATTATTTATTAGTCCAATCAATGCTCACGTGGACACCGGAAAATCTAGCAATTATTATAGTTATTAATATCTGAAATTAACTACTACTAAGACTATTATTAATACCATGAAATACTTAACATTTATTCAATCAAACCTGAATATTAAACGATTTTCACCGCTCTTTTTGCATTGGGTTCGATTTAATGGGTGAATAATGGTTAGTATTTGTTAATACTTATTAGTACCACATCTTAACATTAATATTAAGTTATAATAAAATCTTGTAACTTTTGATGTAAAAGGGAAAGGAAGGGCATGAGTAAGTAAATAACCTTCCCTTCTCTTGTCGAATAGAGGAGAACAAGCCGGATGTGGGATGTGCCAATTTCTGAGTGGCTAAACTAGAGCAGTTCTAGCCAATTAGATTTTCGGCTATTGTCTTTTCTTCAAAATTTTCCCCCGGCAAGTTTTCCTGCGTTTTTTGAGCCAGTCGTGACTGAGGTCCGCTTCTCACGATGAAAAGGCCCGTAAACCTAGAGAAAAATCAGTTCGCAGTTCGCAGTTCGCAGTTCGTAGTTTGGAGTTCGACTTGACTCGACTCGGCTCGACGATAGCCCTTCAAAGTAGACTGAGTAGTAAGAGTCCGCCTTTGCTACAACCCACTCTACTGCGAAACGAGGTACAGTTAGTTCAGTTTGGCACGCGACATTTAACGATACCCTTTAAAGTAGACTAAGTAGTAAGAGTCCACCTCTGCTACAACTTATTTTACTATGAAGCAAGGACACAGTCGAATTTTGTTGTCACCCTCGAGCGATCAACTGGTAACCGGAGTCCGCCTCTACTGCCACTTGATGTTCTTCGAGCGTGGTTTTTGTCTTGCAATGGCAGTAATTTTCACACCAAAAATTTATTAAAATTTAAGAAACCGCACGCGCGAACATAGTCAAAGAGCAAGCCACTAGGGTGCAAGCACCCAGAAAAGGAGAAACCCACAAACAAAAGAAATGTAGCAAGGGGATATAAGGCTCGGAGAGATACGGCAAAGCCCCCCCCCCCCCCTGAACCAAGCGAGTAGAGTCATACTACACCAAGTAAAGTGGATGCCAACTGACTCTTGCAAAGTGGACTCGGTGAGCACCTTTTGCTCCCCGAAGCTAACCATTTTTGCACAGGGACTTAACCGCGTTGACAACCGGTGAGGCGAACCAACCAGAGTCTGTCCACCTACGCAACGAACAGCCATCTTGCGCACCGGCTTAACGTAAGCAGACACATCTATATACCTTGACGCAGAGAGAGCATTATCCGAGAGAAGCACCTAGGAGATAAACCGATCTATATCGATACCCTAGTACCTCTGACGAAGTACCTGCATCAAATATATAGACCTTTATATTTGTTTCGCGTAAAAGTTTATGTAGTGGTGGCAAAGCTTTGATATAACCCAATTGCTTTTTTTTTGTTTCGAGTGTTGAGGGTCGATAATAGAGTTTTGTGAGTTTACCGTCAACTGGATTCCCAGTGGTTAAAATAGAATAACAATTTAACCACGTACGTCAAGAAAGGAGATAACGAACTTATCGTAATTAAAAAAAATAAATACTAAAATTATAAATAATGCGCGACGAGCATAAAGAACATTATTTCTCATTATCTATATTTTTTTTTTTTTGACAAGAGATTCTTCCTTTGTGGTTTTTACACTTAAATAAAAAAAAAGGTGTGTTATTCTTTATTAGGAGAAAATTTCGTTTCATCATTGTTATAGTACTTAGTAATTAAAACAAAATGATATTGAGTAAATCTGTACAATCCTAAGGACGCAAATAAATTTAATTTTGATACCAAATAAAAAAAGGAAATACCTATTTAATACACTTATTTGTGGAATCAAAACCCCTCACGTTTTCAGTGACACATGGGTCTGTATTATATATATAACTTTATCAAAGTATCGATTAAAGATTACGGATATTAACTTTGAAAGAAAAATTGAAAGAAGTAACTAAAAAAAAAAAAAGGGGAAAAGGCAAAAGAAAAAATAAACCTTTTCTAATTTTTTTATATCGGGAGATCATTAAAAGGAGACGCTTCAATACGACTATCACCTTGTGGTTTTGGTCGATGAAGGATCCGATATATGGTAAACATAGTAACAAAAATTTTTCATTTACAAACTCGTGGGTGTAATATATATATATTTTTTATTTTACACTGGACTTTGAACCCGTCCTTTCACATATAGCCGATAGCTACGACTGTATGTGAGCTCCTAATTTAAGTTTTATTGCGGTAATATTCAATTGTACACCCAATAGTGCGCAAATCAAATTCAACTTAAAAAAGGAGGTTGTAGTCTACGCTGGTTTAACGCCTGTACCAATTTTTACCTTTTAAATAAAAGTAAGTGGCAAGTAACTAAATTTCTAAAGTTTCTTTCTTCCTAACAAGTGTTTCTTTTTAGCACTAACGCCATTACTCGTCTAGTATTGGTTCCCGTGGATCACCGGGAAATTTAAAGTGTTTTTGTGCGAACGCCATAACCCGCCATAGTATTGATACCCGTGGATCACCGGGAAATATTAAGTGCTTTTTTTTTGCGAACGCCATTACTTGTCTAGTATTGGTACCCGTTGATTACCGGGAAATATAAAGTGTTTTTTTTGCGCGAACGCCATTACTTGTCTAGTATTGGTACCCGTGGATCACCGGGAAATATTAAGTGCTTTTTTTCGCGAACGCCATTACTCCCCGTGGTAGTAATACTATCCGAATAACAAGGACTGATCGGGTTAAAGCAAATATTTGCAACGATATTAAGGCATCTAAGTTAGATCTCGAGTTAACCTATCTCTTCCCCACGTAAAGCCGAGAAACGACACCCTTACTCGTGACGGTGCTGACAGTTCTTAGATCACGAACGGGATACTCTTCGATACGCTGCTCCCAGTAAAATCGACCAACCTTAAGCGAGCTGTGAGTAAATACATCGGAATATTGCACAGCAGTCGGTCTTAGTCACGTGAAAGCAGCCGTAGCATGTTTGCGAGTACCGCGTTATCAAGTGGAACCACCCCTTTAGCCCCGCGTCCCATCTATGTGCCCAGTGCGAGTCCCAAGTTATTAAGCGAAAGCTTAGGCTCGAATAGTACGTTGAGCCAACGTAACAACAGTAATTCGTTGTATGCAGCATATGGAAGCCTTAAATAACAAAAGATACAGGCTCCGTAAATTAATGATAAGGATGTTGTTTTCTAAGCGTAGCATACAACGAAAACGATAGTAGTAGAATTTTTTAATATTTTTAGATGCATTTTCAACATACAATAATTAACAAACTTATTTTGTCAATTTTGCGTGTTTTGCAAGTTTTGTCTTAATAATGTTTTTTCAAAAAATTGTACTTTTCTAGACGTGGTATTCATGCAAGCAAATTAACGATCTTAGAATTAAGACTTTAAGACTACATCTAACAAAAGTAGGTTTTGCATATTACACAAACTCCACCCCACTGCCCTTGCCATCCCATTCCGCGCCAGTCCCACTCACACATTGTTTACATCTTTATACATACGCTTTTATAATTCTTTCGTTATCCTCATTTACTCTTGACTTTTTTTTCTCTCTCCGTTTCTATTAATATTTTAGGACTATCTTTGCCAAACTTAATAAATCATTCTTCTTGTTTAATATTTATTTTATAATTATTTTGGTTTTCTGTTTTGTCTTTTACCTATACATCTCCAAATACAAATCTTTTATAAAACTCTACATCTCGACTCTCATACGACTTTTTATTCTTTAATCTTAGAAAATGTATTGGCATCAAGTATCTTAAGTGTTTTCGATGCCATCTCTCTTCTAGAGTTAAAAGGCAATCTTAAAATTTTTGCTATTTGATACACCTCACATGTTGCAATAAGGTTATTGCACTCAGACTTGTTCAAATATTTATTCTCGAGAAAATTTCTTCGCAATACCGCAATATATTTTGGCAACAAATGCCTGAATCCTAAGGTTTTTATAGAGGACCCTTTTTTTTCAATACTACTCAAAACACACCTTTATCCCTCTACTTCAAGTCCATGAAGAAATCTTCATTTGGGCATGTAATTAATTTGCATTCACAATTTTTGAAGTTTTTATAGAAGAAGTTCGACTTGGCAAAATGCTCTGTAGTACCTGAGTCTGCTACAAGCTTTATTTTATTATTTCTACAATCGTTTACTAGTGTTTCATCCGTGCGCATAGAGTGCAGAGTTTTAAATTTAACAGTAAACATGTTTTTGCAAGCATTAAATCCAAGAATCTCTGTACTGCTTTTACCTTCGTTATGTTTTTTTTTTCAGCAGATTAACGTAAATATTTATAGGACCAGCCATTCTCGCATTTAAACAGTTCATAAGAATCTGTAATTTTAACATATGGTACTTAATTGACAATTGTATAGTAAAAGCTATCTCTTTTCTTATATCAATTTTTATCATATAATTAATTGTTTTACTATTACCGTACAAAAGGTAATGGGGTATCAAACTCTGTTTTACTAATCTTTCAGTTACCTTACAAATTTAGATTTAAATCCTGCTGTCAATTCAATCAACTTATGAATCTCTTTAATAACTTTCTTGTATACTACGAAAAGACTATTTCGTTTTCTTATAAAATTATGAGTCTGAACGTTTTGGGAAGTTATTTTAGTCAGTTATCTGTAGTTCATGTATTAATCAATGTTTTTTTTTTGAAACCTTTAGTTTTCTATTTTGTTAAAGAAAATAATAAATCTATCTGTTTATTTTTAAACCTTGAATTTGCTTATTTCATTTAGTGTATCAATCAAATCTATGTTTCTTTTTAATCTTTGATTTGCTATCTTAAATTAAGGTATCAATCAAATACATGCTTCTATTTTTGAAATCTTGAATTTGCAATGTGTCTTTAGTTGACGTATTAATAAAATTTATGTTTTTTCTTTTAATTTTTAGTTTAGTATTGTTAATTAAAATAATAATCAAATTAATCTTTTTATTTTTTAAATCCTTAATTTGCTATCTTTAGTTAAAGTATAAATCAAATCAATCTTTCTATTTTCAAATTTTTGATTTGCTACCTTTAAAAGTATCAATTAAATTTACCTTTTTATCCAAAAAACCTCTTACTATTGTGTGCTGCTCATCCCTAGGAATAATATTATCATATCATGACATTTTTTCATGAAATTAGAAGTGTTTTCTGTATCATAAATGTCACTCGTATTTTCTGTAATAACTCAAATCATGTAACATACATTATATACATACATTATATTTCCCAGTAACCTGTTGAACGCAAGCTGTGTCACTGAAAAATATGAGCCAGCACTCACACACGAACGCAATGCATGTCCACCACCCAAGGGATAAGATACAGCAGATGAGAAGCATGTGAACGAAACATGCCTCAAGTCATCCACAATAGCAGCACAATTCGTATACGGTCGAGCATAATTATATGTATAACAAGTGCACAATCATATGTATAGCAAGAGCACAATTATAATATTTCTTAGATGATTTATCATTATGCAAAAACAAGGCCAAGTTCTAACTGCGTTTCACTGTGCCTCATTTTGACAGTATATTTAGTGAGTTTATACATGTCATGATAAATCAAACACCCATTTTGCCTCTTATTACAATGTATTTACTCACATTATACGAAAGTTAGATATTTAAAAATTCTGCATTTCGGTTTAAGTTAGCATATGCTTGTATTCTGAGCGTAAAAATCCAAGCAAGAGGATCGAGGCTATATATATAAATATATATATATAAACTGTACGGGGACTTAAAGAGTTAAAAAAAAGTTTTTCCAATATGGCCACTCCCTGTGCACCATCAGCTACCAAGCCTGCTTAAATTAACATGCACACCAAGACTGACCAAACGCAGGCCATGTCTAAAACGAGAGTCTCTCTCCCTGCTGTCAGGTGTGTCTCTCAGTGGTAGCTTTACCTGTAGTAGCAATATGAAAGTTCTCATACCCAACTACAAACCTGCTCCATGCAAGAAAAAGCACGTGCCAGTTTTAAAACGTAGAAAATTACAGAGCACCAGCTTTATATTATTATAAAACTGTTTACGAATGCTATCTTCTGTCATATTCATCATATCTGTAATATCCATTATAACTACTCTTATACATATAAGTTATCGAAAAAACAAAAATGAAACACATCATATTAACTTAACAACTAATAAAGGCCCTACAAGCACAACTATTAGTCACTCTTCTTTTTTTTTCTTTATATCCTTTACAATCTCTTTCAACCCGTCAAATGTTACCTCCTTGATCTCCTCGGTCTCACCGGTAGCCTTCTGTCAACTTCAACGCTACCCTGTCAACAGCCTTCAAGAAAAAGGGCAAAAAAACGTGCAGAGCAAGAATATTGTGAATAAATGTGATAGAGTCTTGATCACAGTGGAAAGTAATCGATTTTTGGGTATATGCTCAAGAAATAAGATTTTTGACACTGTCACTTTTATTACAAAGTACGATAACGTTTATTCTTACTTTTTAAGTATACGCTTTCTTTAGTCGTAAAAATCAAAAGTACAATTGTAAGCTAAACTAAAATGAAGCAAAATGGAATCAGAAAAGAAAATGCAAGAGGGAGTGCATATCTGTTTGACTAACCATGTGAAAATAAATAAAACTACACGTTTTCAATGCTGCAATGCAGTGTCAGGGTGTCCCGGCTCCTTACTACGTAGTAACACATGCACTGAGATTCAGTTACAAGCGCCAAATGTATATATATATATATATATCTTGTATGTAGGTTGCGGTGGTAAGATTTTGTTAATACGTACAGTAACTAAGTAATATTCATTTGCATCAAAATCCTCGATTAAGTTAATCTGTAAAATATTTTAAGACATAAGCACTTTAAATATTTGTTGAATTAAATAACCATGCAAGTAGTTTTCTTAAGTGTTAGAAAAATATGACATTTTTTATTACCTCAAAGATTTCATGGATAAAATAAATACTTAAACAAAAAAGATTTTGCTTGTACAACTAACAGAAAATGTATAATTTATTTTTTTATTCACGACGTACATGATTGTTGAACTGAACCACTAAGAAAAGACCGATTATTACTAGTGAGCCATGGCAGAAAGCAATGATCACGATACGTGCTTAACACAAACTTTGTTTCCATTTTCGGTGATAAAGGCTCTGCATCTTCGCAGTTTTATAGCTAAAAAAATACCTAGTATAAAATAATAAGTATGCATAAGTAAAATAAGTACACATTACTTACAATTCTATCAAAAATTTTATTGTTAAAATGGTTGTAAGTGTATGAAAACAGCTTTTTTCCGTGGGTTACGCTTAACAGTCTGCTGGCAAAAGAAAAAAAGGATGATTTTGTTTTAAACAATTACAAAGATAATGCTGTAATAGCCTTTTAGATTCTGAACGAAATGAAAAATATAAATTAATTTGATAGGGTTATTCTACACATCACTGCCACCATCCTCTAGGCATCTTTCCCAAATTCAACCCCCGCAAATCCTCTATAACAATCTTAAAAATGAGTTATAATACTTTCATTTATTCCGTTGTTCTTATTATCTTGAACACTTGATTGCTTAATCACTAACCCTCTAAGCCTATCTTCATTCCCCTTAATAGTTCTTGCTATCTTTTAGCCACCTCTTTTGACTACGTATTAGGTGACACCCGTTTAGTTTGTCCATGAGTTTACAGGGCTTAAATTTCAAAAAAAGCTCTTGTCAGTCCTCCTGTACCACTCCTTATTTTAATGAGATAGTTATAATGAGTCTCGGCCCATCTTTAAGCTCCCTTATTTATAATACCTCTCTACCTTCCTTAGCCACCTTTTACTTTTAGACTAATTTCTTGGCCCTTCCTTAGCCCTTACCACTCCTTTTTGACTTCTTCTTGAAAGAATGTACAAAGAAAATTTTTAGTTGTATTGTTTTGTTTGACATATGTTGTACCTTTTATTTTTTAAACATCATAATAAGTGGACAGACTATGTATCACTTGGGACATGTTAATTATCTTAAGCGTAAGAAGATCTTACAAAATTCCTTTATGTATAATTTGTTAGCAAACTTCTAAGCTAACTTTGGTGTATTGCTATGAAACACTGTGGCTCTTTCTTCTAATAAGGTTATTAACTATTTTAATTTATGTTAATAAAAATATAGCATACAAAAATTCACCAATACGCTTATGGCCTGTTTCCACAGAGGATTTTGCCCGTATCCTTATTCATGACGTGAAGACTCAAATCGTTTTTTTCGGATAGGAATATAAAGGTTTCTTTTTTTAATTAAAATCAATCCTTCGTCTTTTACTTAGGATTTATGAATAGGCCTGAAAAATGCTTAGACTGAAGGTAACTTTTTTTGTACGAAATAAAATATAATAAGATTTTTTTCTATTTATAGCCGTTTGTAGCTTTAAGAGTTTTGTTCTGTTTATTTTTGTTTTTCTGTTTATAACTTTAGATAGAATGAAAAAAAAGAAAAAAATTTAAATCACACATTAAATAAGCGAATAAGAATTAAGAACGAAACAAGCTAAGAAATATACAAAAAAAAGTGTGAGATGTTATAATAACAGGTGTTAAACATCAAAGAATGCTATTAAACTTGGTGGTAAATGAGCGTCCATAATGAAAATAGTTGTTTTTGTTGGATAAATACCATTATCTCTATGACTATTTTGCAGCCCGAGGGGCCTGCGAATACCTTACGAGTAAACGAATATGTATTTTTATCAGGTAATGTTATAGATTAGGTAATAGCAAATACTGGATAATAATTACATTATTTTTTGTTTGTTATAAATCAACAACAAGAACAAGAAACAACAATACTTTGCAGCAAAGAGTATCTTTACTACCTACTTACACGTAGGTAGACACATCTTTAACAAAACATTTACGTATGTTACTTTCTGTGTCTCTTCATCTGTTTTTGGACACACGTGCGCAAATTACGTTGGCCCTTTATTAAATGTGGGTTAAAATGGGGTTTAAATAAATTTAATTGCTAGAGCCTGGGACATTTCGCATTGAGATCAAATATTAATATTCTAAAATAATCCTGTTTACAAGGAAAAAATTTTTTTTAAATGATGACAAAATGATACTAATTCAAATTTTAATATATCATTTTCCCCAAGCGTGAAATATTAAAAAATAAATAATAAAGGCTTACCTGTATGGGTACAATAAAAGGAGTTCGAGTGCAACAGCAAAGCAGACAATCAATAGCTCTCTTTTTGTCACTTACTCCTACAAGTACTACCAAAATGCCTTTTTCATTTAGAAAGTTATTTTTCTCAACATTTTGCACTTGCCCAAACCGAAATAAAATTGTTTATTGATAGAAAATATTTACCTTCCATTAAGGTATTTTTATTGTTTTTGTACATCAAATCGTTGCAGGATATGAGAAAACCAACTTCAAAACACGGTTTTTACATTATCAAATCGCTAAAAAATAACAATATCTATCTAATTTTATATGAGCAGGCTTAATTACAAAAAATATGAAAAATACCTAAATGTTGATGAATTTTTTCATTCAGAAGTTTCTCAGCTGGTATCTGTAAGTACTAAGAGTAGAAAACAGATCGGCATGCTGCGTAGCACAATCGATAAGGTCACTGACTACCAATCCAAAAAGTATGGGCTCGATTCTTCGAGTTAGTGAAATTTGCAGATTCTATGTATTTATATATTATACACAATACATATACGTATATGATGTATAATATAAACATATTTTATGTATAATTTACACATATACGATATTTAATTATATACATTATACATTATATATAATGGATATGTACACGTGTAATGTACATGCTATATACACCGTGTATTGAAAATGAGTGAGAAAAACTATACTACACAATAAAGCTCGTCAGGACTGATAAGAGAGATCTTTAAACAATTTTAATTTGACACGCATTCTCTGAGGTATTGACAAATTAACATTAATAATTTCAGCCAGTCACAGAGCGCTTAGCGTCGGGGGGTAGGCTCTCAGAACCGGTAGTAAAATCAACTCTTGATGGGGGGTGCGGTGGTATGGAGGTGCCTAGGGTAAAAAAAGGTTGGTACGCTGAGTGAAGCTTTATCGACTGCACAAAATCAATAAGTCATCAAACCGGGGGGTTATGCAAACACTGCCAAAATAAATGAAGATATAGCAATAATAAAAGGGATAATAGAGGAATGCTCTGGGTAGTAACAATCTAAATAACCAATTCGCTTTTCTCCAAATTTTCAGCACGTCTCTGAAAATAAACTCTACAGAAAGAAAAAGAAGTTATTAAAGGACGCTGGTAACGTGGTATTAACAGTTTACTTAAATTGCCAGTCCTTAAGTATGGAAAGCCAAAATAATAATTTCTCACCTTTGAGCACACTTACTGGTGACAGCTCAGTAAACTCCAAGAATTAAGACTAAATGACCAGTTTGCTTATGGCATATCTAAAAACCAATCAATGTATGAATTGGAGCAAGCGAATAATTTTTAAGTGTCAGATAATGGTTTCACTAAGAGGAGCAGTCCATTTATGACTTTTGACTGCCTCGCATACTTACTGGTAAAAAAAAAAGTAAGATTACTCAACTGAGACCAACTGACCAGTTAATCCACTACACAACTAAAAATAAAAATAATTAGAGTGTACACTAGGGTAAATACAAAAACTTTGAGTGTTACTGTAAATTTTTGTACTAATCAACTGGAAGGCTGCTCGAATACTTACTGTTGACTACTCCGTATACTAGCACAACTAAAACCTTTTTGCCAGTCAGTTTAGTGCAGAACTAAAAAAAGAAAATCTGACGAACAAAAATGACAAGGGTTGCAGGATGCTTTTGGTACCAGCAGAAGTGTACTTGGCACAGGTGTTCTGCATTGTCAATCTAGAATACCTCTTCACTTGCAGAACATCTCTCAAAATGAACGCTTCAGGTTAAACACAAATACACAAAACTGTAGACTAGGTATTGTTAAGGTAAAAATACCCAATTTCATGTGCAGCATTGTCTGAAATGAAGAAAACCACAAAGAACCACGTATTAAAAAAAAAAAAATGTAAATGTATGGGTACATGTTCTATACGTGTCTGACGTAGCAAGACTTACATAAACGATGTTTGGTACCATAATACATAACTATTAATGATTAGCCCACATCGTTACCTGCAGGCGCAAGCTGCTGTGACTGCAAAGCTGGTGTCTGGGTAGGTATCAGGCTTTTCCGGAGTCTCATCTTTGTTTACACGTCAAGCGCATCTCTCATCACGGTAAAGGAGCAGACGACGTAAAACTTACGATGTACCTCTACTTATTCAAATTTTTTTAAATGCAAGGGAACATTAATTGGGAAAAAAAATAAAGCCACAAATCTGCTAATACACATTTTCCTTCAGGAAATTACAGTACTAGTAGTTTTTTTTTTTTTTTTTTTTTTTTTTTTCTTTTTTTTTTGTAATTTTGTCTGCTAACTATTTGACTTGTTTGTGATCACTCTCTATAAAGTATTGTGCTACAGCTTTTGTATCAGTTCTTCAATAACCGTTATTTTGACTATGGAGCCTTGCGGTAATCGCGCAAATTATACTATTGAGGACTACACGCAAATGGTGCACTACTATTACCTGGCGTAGGGAAACCTAGATGAAGCTGAAAGTTTGTATTGAGGTCGTTGGCCGAATCGTAGGCATCCGGATCCTCGAGCCATTGGGGCTGTTCATCGTAGATTCCTTACAACAGAAAGTGTTTTACCAGTTGGTGACGATGCTAGTCAAGGTTTCCCCCGTGAGATTCTTAATCCTGATATGAAAGAGGCGATCCTGGATGCTTTCAATGATGACCCAACGACATTGATTCGTGTAGTTGCTCGTCATATGGGAGTTTTTCAAGGACGAGTCCAAGCGGTAATGGCTGATAGCGGTAAGCATCCTTATTATTATCGTCGTGTGCAGGGAATGCTAGAGCGTGACCGGCAACCGCGAGTCAACTTTTGAACAGGTTTGTTAGCTCAAGTGCGCGTCAATGCTGAATTTATGAACCATATTTTGTGGAGTGACTAGTGCACGTTTACGAGTAATGGAATGATGAACCAGCATAATTAATATTATGGGGCTGAAGAAAATCCGTGGCTTACACGACCTACAATATTCCAATACCGTTGGAATATTAATGTTTGGGCTGAAATCATCGGTGATCGAGTTGTAAGTTTATAATTATTATTTAAACATATCGAGCCTCAAAGTATAGTCCTTACGTCAATGATTGAAAATCCTAGTATTTACCATAACCAATTTAATACTTGTTTAATTTAAACACAGATTGGACCAGTATTCTTGCCACCCAGACTGAACGCAGCAGCTTATTTGCATTTTTTGAGGGATACACTACAACCCTTGCTAAAACATATCTCGCTGAAAATTCGTTTAGCTATGATCTACTAGCATGACGGAGCTCCAGCGTACTTTTCCATCAACGTCAGGAGGCTCTTGAATAAGCGCTATCCTGACCAATGGATTGGACAAGGTGTATCCAATTTAATGGCCAGCACGATCGCCAGTTCTGACCCCACTTGACAACTTCTTGTGGGGCTGCGTGAAGGAGATCGTGTACAAAACTGAAACTTTCGGGGAAGAAGAGTGTCGTGAGAGAATTATCAACGCCTTCAACATTGTGCAAGAACGGGGTATGGTGCAACGAGCCATAAACAACATTATTAGTCGTGCCAACCTCGTTCTTCAAGTCAACGGAGGACAAATTAAGCGACTCCTGTAATCATAAACTAAAACCATCAGCCCCTTTCAGGGCTTAAAAAGTAATGCTAAGGTTTTATAGCACTTCAGTACTATGCATTAATTGTATGTATAAACAAAAGGAGCTACAAGTGTCTGCAGTAACTGCCTGAAATTTTTTTTTTCTAAATTAATGTTCCCATGCATCTTAAAAAATTTAAATAAGTAGAGTTACATCGTCAGTTCTTTGTCGTCTGCTCCTTTACCGTCATAAGAGACGCGCTCGACGTGTAAACAAAGATAAGACTCCGGAAAAGCCTGATACCTACCCAGACACTGACCACGCCGTCACAGCAGCTTGCGCCTGCAGGTAACAAGGTGAGCTAATCATCAAAAGTTATGTGTTATGGTACCAAACATTGCTTATGTAAATCTTGCAACGTCAGATACGTATACAATACGTACCCATATATTTACTTTGATTTTTTAAAATGCTTGGTTCTTTGTAGTTTTCTTTATTTCAGACAATGCTACACATGCAATATAGTATTTTCACCTAAACAATGCCTGGTCAACAGTTTTGTGTATTTGTGTTTAACCTGAATCATTCATTTTGAGAGATGTTCTGCAAATGAAGAGGTATTCTAGATTGACAACTCAGAGCACCTGCGCCAAGTACACTTCTGCTGGTACCAAAAGCATCCTGCAACCCTTGTTATTTTTGTGTATGCCCTAGCTTGTAGTCAGATTTTTCCTTTGTTTAGTTATGCTCTGAACTGACTGGCAAAAATGTTTCAGTTGTGCTAGTATACGGAGTAGTCAACAGTAAGTATTTGAACAGCCTTTCATTGGATTAGTACAAAAAGTTACAGTAACACTCAAAGTTTCTGTATTTGCCCTAGTGTGTACTCTAATCATCTTTGTTTTCAGTTGTGTAGTAAATTAACTGGTCAGTTGGTCTCAGTTAAGTAATCTTACTTATGTTTCACCAGTGAGAATGCGAGGATGTGGAAAGTCATAAAATAGACTGCTCCTTTTAGTGGAACCATCATCTGGCACTTGAAAATTATTCGCTTGCTCCAATTCATACATTGATTGGTTTTTAGATATGCAATAAGCAAACTGGTCATTTAGTCTCAATTTTTGGAGTTTACTGAGCTGTCACCAGTAAGTGTGCCCAAAGGTGAGAAATTATTATTTTGGCCTTTCATACTTAAGGACTGGCAGTTTAAGTAAACTGTTAATACCGCCTTACCAGCGTCCTTTAATAACTTCTTTTTCTTTCTGTAGAGTTTATTTTCAAAGACGTGCTCAAAATTTGGAGAAAAGCGAATTGGTTATTTAGATTTTTACTACTCAGAGCATTCCTCTATTATCCCTTTTATTATTGCTACATCTTCATTTATTTTGGCAGTGTTTGCATAACCCCCCGGTTTGATGACTCATTGATTTTGTGCAGTCGATAAAGCTTCACTCAGCGTACCAACTTTTTTTTACCCTAGGCACGTCCCCACCACCGTACCCCCCATCAAGAGTTGATTACACTACCGGCACTGGGAGCCTGCCCTCTCACGCTAAGCGCTCTTTGATTGACCGAAATTATTAATGTTATTCCAAATCAAAACTTAAATACGAGACTTAAATAATTTGACAAAGTTTAGACACATTATGTTGCCTTCCGTAAGGTGTTGTCAATTCAATTCCCTCTGTGCACAACACGAAACTAAGACTTTATAAGAAGAGTGCATCATCAAGTTAGCTAGTATGCAGCTCGTGCAGGCTCAGTCTCTTACTGTCAAGGTCATCATTCGTCATCTTTATCTTGAATCACCTCATCTCTAAATATTACAGGCAGCAAACAGTGCACTATTGTCTTAGCAAAAAGATAAGTACCGACCATTACACCTTTCAGAATCATAATCTCTTCTCTAACAATATACCACTCCTTTTTAAGTAAGGTAGTTTTTATGAATAATACGTAATCAGTATCAATAAGCCACCATAATCTTTGTCTAGCTATACAGAAAATGTTATACATCTAAAGAAATTTTAGCTCCAAGGAAATTGTGCAGAAATCATCTTTCTACGCATAATGGTACTTATTTCATTACTTATCGTAAGTTATAAGAGCGTTTTCATTATTCACTTTTGCACTTGCCCTTAATGCACAATATTTAACTTGAGCTTGATTCCTACGGACAAAAAACTGAATCGATGAATTCTGATACATTGTAGAAAGGGTCTAAATAATGATGAACCGTTAAGACTTCAGGTTTGAATTTACGCGTGCTGAGGGCACAGCTAATGATAAGCGTTTTATTCTACGTAATCAATATCGACGGGAAATTTTTACAACCAAGGTTAAAGCTTACTTGTGTCCAATTAATAAGGCTTTTGGTAAATTTTTACAATTCATGACGATTCCAAAAATCACGGAATCGATGCCAGGCAAAGTTTTTCCTTGCAATCTTAAAAAAATTTCTGATGACATGTGGCTAGCTGATCCGCTCTTCAATTTACCATGATCTGTAGACCTTTTGACTGATGCTAACGTGACTCTACCGTTTTCAGGTATAAAGCAGCTCAATTTGTTGCACGGAAAGAGATATCTGATTCTACGAAAAACTTAGCTTAAATAGATAGTAAGAGCCTGTATTAGCAAATGTAAGAAAAACACGGTGGTTACATGTAATTTAGTCAAACTTCACTAAAAAATCAAAACATTTTGGATGATAGAAGACGTAAAGTCTGAATTCTCAAACTTGTTTGAAGACACTTAGTCTAGAGCCCACTACTTTAAACACACTACATAAAATTTGGATGCTACGTTGTTCCCTTACCTTTCTGACTAGGTAACAAGAATTTTAGTGATTTGAAGATCCCATTTATTAGTCATCTCAACGCCTTGAAAAGAAAACTTGAACAAAGAATCGTAAACTTAAACGCTTCAATAAAAGGAGAGTAAGCTAGTATGTATAAATATATATATGGGTCGTACATTTTCAGTAGGCGACAAATAATCATGTGGTCACCATAAATATCTCACCGTGCAATTTAGAAGAAGTTAATCACTACAAACAAGGTAAGTGTCGTACTTAACACATAGGCAAAGTCAACCACGGGCTTTTTGGCTTACAACACTCTTATAGTCAATTCTAATCCTCCCTGGCAACAAACGATGTTACCACATGTTTTGGTACCGTAAGGAAAAAACTCAAACCTTCCCGCTCAATACCGTTACATTTGGTATTTTTTCTACCCCCTACTTTATACTTTACCACATTTACAATCCAGCAACTCGTGGATGATGAGACCACAAGATTTGCTCAGACCACTTAAGATCTAAATAATAATTTACACGTAGATCATTTATTCAAGGGTAAGAATACTTTTGAGAAAGTACTTAAAACTCGCATTGAACAAATGTTACTTTCAAAATATGAAGGCTTTGAGATCTATTAGAAAATCTTTTGTAATTATAAAACGTTACATAAAATCGAGCATTAAGTAGTCAATTTGAACTGTGTTATAAAAAAAAATTCAGTATTAAGAACATTGCAAGGAACTTGCACGGTAATAAGCTGCTGTATACTAATAATCTGATTACGTTATCCAATAATATTTCTAAATGCGTAGTGTTATTGAAAACTACTATTATTTTCGATCTATTGAGATTGCTTGAACCGATTATTTTATTTTCTTACGCTATAGTAAAAAAGTTTTAGTATACTCTTGTAACTCTTGTTACATTTCATTTCACGAATCAACTTTCAATCGTCACTTTATCGACCATAAAACGCTGACTTTTCATAGAATATTGAACGCAAGTATAAATTTATACGTTCCTCAACAGAAGTAAAATCAGATAAGGTGGCAGTATTAGCATTTAAAGAATTTATACCTAAGACCCTGTGCTTGTCGGACTATCATGAGTGAAGTCTCAAGTAGCTCCTCCCGAAGAAGTCATGATTGTATGGCTTAAAATATGTAAGACACAAATTCTTTTACGTCTCTTTAAAAAAGTTAGCCCTATTGTTATATATTACTAAGAGTAACTGTATTTTTCATAGATTTTAAATAGCTCCAACGGCTGTAAGAATTGCCTCAGCTGCTCGAAACTTTTAAGGCCAGCCGTTTCGCCAAAATACGAGTGGTAGAATGGCTGCAAGTTCAAATGGCAGATAATCCTGCTTATGATGTACAATAAGGTCAACTCCCGTTTAACACTGTATATAATGAATTTTGGTTCAAGATTCCCCCGTAAATAAAGTTGTCGGGAAGCGCGTGAACATAGAACGTAAACTCAACTGTCTTAGAAGTTCTTGGCTTGTAATAAAATGTATGTCTCGTGTTTCACACAGTAGGTAAGCTATAGAGGTTCTAACACCCTCACAGCTTTCTCAGGGTTATAGTGGAGAACGAGGCCAATCAGGCGGTGAATGGCAGTTAGCAAAGAGGCTCGAGCTGTAATTTGATTAACTGGTTGCAAGTGGGAGGTGGTGGAGAAAACGTGGTGGATGGTGGTCAGCAAAACGCTTAAGCTACAGCATAATTCAAGGATGGGTGGTAAAAGGAGAAAATTGGGCCACATGGGGGTGAAAGAGCTTATACAATAGGTAAAGAACATTAGGCAGTGGGTGGGAAGGATCACTCCGACAATAACGTTAGGGGGCATTGCGTTTCACATACTGGTAGCTGTAACATTGAATGGCACGAACAGATGACTCCCTTCCTTTCTAACTGCTAGTCATCAGTCTTAACGTCAAAATTGCAAAGAGGTGTAGGATACTAACAAGCTTAGTGTGTAGTGAGAGAAATATGATCAAGCATACAAGAAAATTTTGTATTAGTGGATGTCCTTTTTTATTATTTAGGCATTACAACATTTTTTTTTATTTTCTTCTTGAGGCAGGACGTATTTAGTTTTTAATAGAAAACACATATACTTTTTCATAATTAATAGCAAATAGCATATTTCCTTTATCTCACCAACGCTGGCTTAGTTAAGACAGTACCTTGCCAAGGAAAACAACCAAATAATAAATTTAGGCTTAAAAAAGTAAGCATTGCATAAAAATTAGTTTTAATAATAACAAAGAATCAAATTTAGTACATGTATTTGTAGTAAATTAATGAAAATTCTAAAAATTTTCGTGGTCCTCATTATTATGATTTCTCTTTACTTCTAATTAAGATGCCTTAAGGTTCTTTTCTATAAGTGGTTTTTAACAATTATTATTTTTTTTTAACGAAGATTTGAGTATTTTAGTTTGCTACAGTACGGACACCTTATTTAATTGTTGACTTCTCAATTATCCCAGGATTACTAAAGCCATATGCACATTTTCAGGAGTTTGTAAATGGGCTTTTTTTATCACGCTGCATGATATAGTTTACTGTTGTTAACACTACATTTTTTGCTTTCGTTTGAGTGCTTTGCCAACACATTGTAATCGTTCTTGCATTGATTTATTTATAAATTTTTGAGTCACTATGAGTATCAGAAGTTAGAGATCCGAAAAAAACCTTAAATATCTACAACGCAATTTGTGTACGAATTTTTTATTTTATTTTGAAGCCTTAAAACGTCATACTAACTAATAATGAGCGCCTACTCACGTAGGCTCGTAATTAACCAAGTAGCATTCTGCACTAAATTTCATTTAAATACATTCTATACCATGTATTCTGTAAGTGTTTTTAAAACTAATAGTTGGTTTTTATTGAATTTATTATAAGCGAGTCTTCAAAAAAGGCTACATTATTACTAACAATAATTAAAGTTAAAACATTTCATTATGACATAATTTCAGAAAATACAGTTTTATGAGGTTTTTTGTTACACGTCAGTAGTAGATGCCACACAGTAGCCCGTCATAACAAACCTCCATCACCTAGACTTGTGAGACGTTGCAGATACAGCACTGTGTCGATGTACATTTACTAGGAGAAAGAACAACGACCCCTCTTTTTTACCATTTCTCTCTCACTACTGCTAAGATAACGTGAACGCACTTCCCTATATGTATGCGTTTGATTTTTTATTTATTCTATTACCGTATGAAGATAGAGTTAGAAAAACGAGATTTTAAAAATGTCTTTGTCATAATAAAGGTTAAGTAAACCGTTTTTATTGAAACATTTAATATTATACCAAAGTTTGAGGTATTGCAGAAAATTTTTATGCTAAAAAAAAGAAATCATTGAATTTTTAACTTTTTTTGTAACGACGATTGGTGCATGCGATATGAAATAAATTAAAGTTTTTATTTTAGTAAGATTGGCAGTTAAAGTAAAACCAACCATAAAGACTTTTATAAAGTCCACACATATTAACTTTTCTTGTTTTTCCTGAAATAAGTTTATTAAAACAATTACACTTACTCCGTCTAATTATTATTTTTTTGGAACATCTGTATATGACTGGAATTTGTCCTTGTTCACACATTTAACAGTCATAGTTAGCATTTATTAATTATTTAAAGTTATTTTTACTGTTACTGTCACCACTATATTCTTCACAATTGTAAGGTATTTCTCTACGAACGAAAATCGCAAGCGTAGTTAAACCATTTTCATCGTCTCGTAACACATAATTTGCATACTCTACGTGATTATAACCACTTGAGATTACAAAACCATTATTTTTGACAGAAATTGTACTATTGTTATCACTGATTTATGCAATTACCTTTTTTTTATCACATTTACTGTCACTGTAGTCACTTACTCTATAACGATCGCTATCAACAAGTACGTCAGTTAAATTGTCCCACTCACTATCCTCATCTTTATCTACATTATTTACTATGCTGTTGTTTAAAAGTAATAAAATGTGATTGCGTACATCAGACAAAAGTTATACATTTTAAAGACAAAAGAATGTTTTTAACCATAGGTTAAAGAAATAAAGCCGTTTTACTGAGATTTCATCATTTTTAATGAATCGATGGCCTGTTAATACGTATTGATTTTCAGTAAAGAACATTACTGTGCATACTGGTACAAAGTTATTAAGTGATTTATTAAGTATTTATCAGAAAAGCTATTGTGAGCTATCAAGACCGATATCTCTTGTCAAAACTGACTTAACTTCATTGGTAATCCCTTAAATAACTATCGTACAGTAAAACTTCACTTATTACATAAGCACCCAGAAAAAAAGTGAATGGATAAGCTTGTTAACGACATGTCCATGAAATTAAAAAAAAAGTCAGATAAGGTCCCAGTTCAAGCACAATCTCGGTTATAACATTACTGTAGAATTGTCTCAGCTTCTCAAGGTTCTGTGTCCTCCAAAAGCATCTTGTTAACTAACTTAGTGGTACATATTGTACTACTTAGTGGTAAGTTCTAGTCTCATAGATAGCACAATTTATTTGCGAAGCACATACAAACTCTTGTTTTTTTATGATATACTGCTCGTTTTTGTCACCACATATGTTTTGCAGTCGTTAAATAAGAAAGCGATAGGTAACGTGTAAAAAGTTACACACGAGCACCAGCACATATGCATAGGCCCTCAGTGCAAAAATGCTGCAAGACTTGAGGGAAAAAAATCTCTACGGAGAAAGTGGAGATCACATTATAGAAATAATAAAACCGTTATGAGCTTGTTGACTTCTTTACGTAAAATTGGATACCATTATTAACTTTCGCTGTTAAAAAGATTCACGTGACGTACGATCTTTCTATTTAAATCATTACAAAACCCCATTCCATTGTGAGGTATAAATTACCAAAATTGTATTTTTTGTTCAATAATATTCGTATCGTACAAGATTCTTTCATCAAAAAAAACTGTCGAAACTGTTCCATGCTAAAGTGAGATACGCTCACGCATGTGAGCGTGCACATAACTGCAAAATGTAAGTTGTGAAATTATACATGGATAAAAACAGTAAGAGACCCTTTTTGCATAGTGGTGGATACTTTAATTAAGAAAAACATTTCATTGTTCGTACGATATACAAAAACTTGCTAAAGTCGTAGCTGACTTTTTTAAAAATATCGTGTAATATATAATGTGTTTTAAAAGTCTCAAGTTCAATACGTACAAGAAGGCTGCATCGTTATTGGAATCTTATTCGATGTGATTACGGACCAACCTAAAACAAAGCAACAAACAATTAAGGTCGAGAGGCAAGTGTTGCAGTACCGAAAACTAAATGCAGTCTCAATGACGTTTATCATTTATAATTATTTTTGGCCCTCCCAGAAATAGTCATTGTTTAATTTTCTTTGCAAAATTTTGGTCACGGTTATTTACCCCAACACGATAGTACACGTATTGTCGTTGATATATACAGAAGTATTAGTAACATACTCCAATTGATGTAACACTTGAATCAACAATATTTCGAGCCAATTTTAAAATCGGTTTGCGCAAGTCAAGGAACGGGGTACTGCAAGCCTTGTGATAAAAGTTTTGGAAGCAAACATGATCATAGATACTCTAAAAAATGTTACAAATGTTCTTAAGTACTACATATAGTGTAAAATAACTAGGAACTTAACAAAACGTTACTCTTGCAATATATTGTTGATTACAAACAAATATTTGGCAAATCTTTTCGATAAAGTCATTTAATAAATCATCCACTTTTTACAAGAAAACAAAAGTTTGTCAAATACCTAGTAGAATCGTGCAAGTAAACAAAAAACAAATACATGCTTGAATAATCTCTTTCTGCAATACACGTAAAGAAGGCTAACCTGTTAGTGATCTCTGTTATATACACCATATTAAGACGTCTTATGATATTCACTCACAAAATATAGTCGTTTGTTCCACAGTGACCACATCTCATTCAAACTAACTCTTGTCCCAAATCAATGCAAACATAACAAACAAGTTTTACGTTGCATAAATTCACTACATAAGTTTTTTTTGTTGCCTATTAGTTCATATACTGACTGTTGCATTTCAAAGTTAAAATACAGTACTATAAATGGGGCTTTTTTATAATGTTTGCATTGATTGAGAACCAGAGTCAGTTTGAATGAAATGCAGTTACTGTGGAACACACGTGTATATTTTGCTAATAAATACAAGAAAATGAATAATAGATCTTAGGTTTATTTTTCAGAAATATATAAATTAAAGTGTGTTTTACTCTGAACACCCAAGGATTTTCTGCACAATTTTTTTTAAGAATATGATTGAAATAAGCTGCAAGTAATTGACACTGTTTCTCACAATGATCGGATGTAAAATTATTTCAATGGATTTCAGTAAATTAAAATTAATTGGTAGTCTTAACTATTTTTGCATGGCTTTAAGTATTCTACCAAAAGTGTATGGTCTGATTGGTATTTCAAAGAGCATTATTTCATATTTTTTCATCATACCAAACATTAATTTTACGTAGCTTTTCTACCACGATCAAATATATATTTACCCAATAGTATGTCTGCATGCAAAAAAACAAAGTTTTTCGAATAATACAACGGATAAGTAGCCAATAACTAAATATTTCAATTTAATAAGAATCTCGTTCAATGGTGTTAAAAAGAGGTAAGTATTTTTTTGATTAGCTTGCGTTGCTTACTAAAAAAATTTTGCAAAATTTTAAGTGAATCCTTCTGTCAAGTAAATGACAATAGCCTTAACATGTATGCGTCTCTACAAGAAAAAAAAAAAAAAAAAAATTTAAAATTAAAGCAAGTAATAAAAAAAAATAAATAAATAAAAATTTAAAAGAAACATACCAGGGGGTATAAATAGGTCATAAGACCCATGGTAAGAATGAAGTTCTCTAAACATTAGATAACTATAAAGACCCACAATTTTTTAGGTAGCAAGGGGGTCGCAAGACTCATAGGAAGAACGAAGCTCTATAAAAATAAGTACTGCATTCATCTAGTTTACTAAAACCAATACTTGAAAAACGAGTTTACAAAAACATAAGAAAATTTAGTTCAGTACGCATGATAGTTGAACTTCGTGAGTACGTCATGCTTAAATACAGTACTCACGAAGTTCAACTATCGTGAGCACTGAACTAAATTTTCTTATTTTTTTTTTAAATTCGTTTTTTAAGTTTTTGTTTTCGTAAACTACATAAATGCAGTACTTATTTTTATAGAACTTCGTCTTTCCTAAGGGTCTGGCGACCCCCTTGTTACCTGAGAAACTGTGTGTCTTTATACTTATCTCATGTTTAAAGAACTTCGTTCGTACAGTGGATCCCATGACCCATTTATACCCCCTGGTTTGTTTCATTTAATTTGATTCTTTCTTTTTAATTTTCTTTATTTTATTTTATTCAGTTTCCTTTATTTTCCT
>NW_019379717.1:389791-420819 GCF_000648655.2 Copidosoma floridanum
GGTAAGCCACTTCCGTTTCATCAAATCTGTCGTTTTTAAAATTTCAGCCCTACAAGCACGCGGCATAAAGAATTTTTTTTAAAAAATAATTAAATAAATAATTCATCATTAGTTAAATGTACTATCAGTGAAAGCATATGAAAATGAAAAATAAGTTACGAACCACAGGAGAAGTATAAGAAACCGATTTCCTATTATAGGCAACGCTCGTAGCAGAGTGGATAAAATACTTGACTTGTATTCAGATCGTCAAGGGTTTAAATCTCCTCATTGGAAAGTTTTTTTTTTTTTCTTTTTTTTTTTTTTTTTAGGAATTGTAGAAGAAAAATAATTTAAAGTGAAAAATTATTGTGAGAAAAGAAAATTAAAATATGTTCGAAAATTAATTGCTTAGGAATGTAAGGGGGAATGGTGGGCAAAGGTGTGCAGGAGAGTCACGCGGCAGGGACGGAAGATATATGCTGGGGTGAGGGGAAGTGTGTAGGGAACTAAAGGTGAGGGCGACGAGGTAAGGGGGGGCACTTAGGAGGAAGAGACTTCCGATCAGCCACATTCGTTTTATCGAATCTGTCGGTTATAAAATTCTAGCCCCCCCCCCCAGTACGCGACATAAAGAACTTTGTTCTAAAAATTTTTTAAGAGTAACTAAATTAGTATTATACCTCCAAGGGGTCACAAATTAGTAAATAATTAGTCTTACGTACCACTGAGCTAGCCATTTTAGGTAAAAAAGCTTGTTCTCAATCGACTTATCGAACATGCTGGAGATAGAAAGAGAAACGATTACCTAAAGTTATCGTTGTCGACGGCCATTGCGCTTCACAAATTGGTGTCAGTAATCATGATGCTATCGTATAACAGTTTTACGGTTTTTTCTGGCATGGTTGTCCACGATGTTCCAGAATAACCAAAGATTTTTTCTTATCGACTGGCAAAAAAATAAACAAGATATGCAAAAGAACCTATGCTGTCAGTAAAAGAATGTTAGAGTGCAAACATCTGCTGATATAAATGGAAGAAAGTCTTTTTATTTGAAAAATTTGTGATACCGAGGACGTTCTACATTCCATTTAAGAAAATAAAGGTTATTGGAGGTGAGAATCTCTTGATCCACGTAATACATTTTTCAGTGGACGTACTTAGAATACAGTTACAAAGTTTAAACGCCAGGAGACAGAGAAAATGAGGAACTTTTACATTTGTTCGTTGTACTCGTATACATGCAAACGGGGTAACTTTTCTTTTAGTAACTGTAGATGTGTAGAACTGTAGAACTGTAGAACTGTAGAAAATATATGTAGAATATATATAGTGATGAGATATTATTGGAGACAGCTATGGACGGTTCTGTATGCGTAAGAAAAAGAGAAAAGTGAGGCCAGGTGGGAGTAAGATGGAAGGTAGGGGAAAGGCAACTAATCTAGAAAGATCGTATGAGGCAAGAAGGCAGATTTGTTCTAACTCGCTAGAAGGCAAAGCTACTCATCGCAATTGCGTTCTTAGTACTCGATCGGCCATCTTGGCTTCTTCACTCCTTCGTCGTAAGCGTAAGAGTGAAAGTGGCGATCGTAGATTGGAAGCTGACCTCCTTAGATGTCCAGGAGTTGCTCTTTTGGGAACTTGAGCTGATATACCCAAGCTGATCTCCTTGTGTGCCAAAAGCCGATCTCTTTGGATTCGAACAGAGCTGCCCTTCTTGATATCTGCAAGCGCATAAATTGGCTGAGCTGAAAAAGCTGCTCTCTGATTGCCCTCGAGTGCGCTGGAGGCCGTTAACGTAAACGCCAACAAGGTACTTGTATCACTCTCTTCCAGCAAACCAGGCACCGCACTGGCAATTGCACCACGAACTAGTCACGCATCTGTCACGAGACACCGCTACGCTCCAACTGGCCAAGAGCTCTTCGTTTGCAGAGAGCATAAAATATATATACATTTTTGCGTTTGCAAGCTCATCGTTATACTTAACATCTACTCGACAGGGTATGCTCGCCTTAACCCACGTTGTCGATTACCGTTATACGGGCTTTTTTACTTTCAATTAGAAGGATTGTTTGTTGCGCTCACCGCTGTTAATTAAAATATAATATTGTGCGATTTGCTGAATGTTAACTGTATTATTAAATCTTATGTGATTTCCAGTATTAACTTTTTGTATCAAATTTATTTTCCCGTATCCTCTAACTAATTTCAGTTATTGATATCACTTCTGCCCGCATTGTGAACAACAACAATGACTTAATCGGCTTCATCAAGTGAGATATACTATCACCGTAAAACTAATACCATACTGTGTGACCAGTGAAAATGCATAACTAGCCCATTTCTTACTGTCTTTTACATATAGCGAAAATGTGATTGTAGAAGGTTTTCAGCATGAACATACAAATGATCGTACTTTGTAGAGCACATGGACATTTGACAAAGTGATGATGGTGGCTCAAATAGACTTTGTAGTAGAAAACGTTTATAAAACATGACAGTATTTCTATATAGGCATAATCTTGTTAAAAAACTTAAGAAGAAGGCTTATTTGCAAATAACATCATTGAGTTTATTAAGGAAAAATACAGGCCCTTTGTTTTTCTTCTGAGTGTCTTGCAAATGAAGGCAAGGACACATATATTGATGAAATACAAGAGGCTTAAGAATTAGACTTGGATAAAAGTAAGATAAATTTGAATGTTGTTTGAAAATGTGTGGCAAAATTGTGTCTGAATACTTTGTTGGGTACGTTTGGCCAACGTGGTATTTGAAAAAAAAAAAAAAAACAAAGTCGTAACGACTGCTAAAAGGTTGATGAAATTACTGACCATTCCAAAAGTACACGTTAACGGTGTTTTAGCTGTAAACAATAAAACGTTTAATGCGAACTGAAACTATGAAATAAAGACTTTAGCACCAGTTTCGTTATCTAACAAAGTTATAGCTGCTTTTATGATGGCTTAAGCTTGGTTTTAGTTTTTCAGCTACTTACACGTATTGGGAGCTCGTTTGCTATTTTATAGAAAAACAACCCAATTTTTTTTTTGGCACTTTTGGCACGCAATTTTTGGCTGTCTTACAAAAGAATTGTTTGATCAAGGTATTAGTATATTCATAACATCGTTGATATCTGGTGGACTTAAGCTTAACACATAGCAATATAAAAACCTAATGACGATATTGAGTACATTTTCAACGTGAAAAACATTGGATTAAATTTTATCAACAGTCAGGTTATAATTTTTGAAACAGTTTACGAATTGATTATGTCATATGTTTCCGGAATTCCCTTGTCACATAGTGTAGTATGACAGATAGCTTTTCATTATGTGATGAATTAACCTGGAACAAAAACTTGCAAGCCAGTTCATAGTTAAAGCAGATTCGTAACTGCGGTTGCAAGTTACCCATATGGTTACAAACACACGGCTGAGCAGCAAGTCCATGGATACTTTTTGCATTATGATGACTGAATCTTAATTAATTTACAGTATAATAATGAAGTAGATACAGGGTAAATGCAGAGTTGCCAAAAATATGACCGTGGCCTTTGGTTCAATTATTTATCTTCAAACGGTGAACGCTTTTACAACCAGCTCATAAGTTACGTCTCAAGCCAAGAAAACTAAGCTTTATTGCAACTCAATTACAAAGCAATTACTATAATTCTTAAATTCTCCTTTTAGCAAAGTCATAAGAACAGAAAAAAAACGATTTTCCAAATATTTTAAACAACCCGAAAAAAAGGTAATACAAACTCATAAAAAATAATTAGTAATAATAACACGGCTCTTTTTAAGGCCCATGTAGTACTCATTGAAAGTAGAGAGTTTCAAGCGATAATGTTTTGCAATTTTTATTGTATAAATGTATCTAACTACGACCTGTCAGCACATTCTTAGAAGCGTTGTGGTAGATGGTTGCTAATAAATGCCAGCATAAAAAAAAAGTTTGATGTTTATACTTTAATTTAAAAAAAAAAAAAGTAAGTACTTAACGAAATTTCACATCATCATATTTTTCCTTTTGAAAATGAAACTGTCTAAATCGTTACTTCAGAAGTAACTGTAGTTTTAAGACTTTTACAAAAATTTTTTTTAGGAGTCGATCCATGCTATAAGTTAAGGAAGAGGCAGTGTCGCTGATACAAACGCTTGATTGGTAGTCTGATGAAAAAAGCTGATTTATCAATCAAGCTGCCTTTATGCTAGCTCTTCAAACGTGCTTACGGTGACATAACATGTGTGCAGAGACTTTAGACGCAGTCAGTCAGTTTTTTGACAAAGTTTAGTTTAACAGTATTAATACTCGATGGCAACGCCCATAAACTTGCATACTGTGTAGACCTACTGCTTCTGAAACAAACATGTTTGTCAGATTAATCTTAAAACACGTTGATCGTGTAAGTAATGATGGTTTTAAGCAGACAACTCTTTGTTACGGTGAGTAGCAGTATGATTACCAAGATCTCTAGAGTAACTTTAAGTTCCACATACGATCACCACAAAATAGGAATTAGGTAGGTGACCACAGACGAAAATTGGTTATTATTAACAATTTAATACGTAAATTATCTGGTAGTGCCAGTATCGTCAATTCATTTACTAAAGGCAGTCATGATAAACGTTTGAGCATACCTTGTAACTTGTTAAACATATTCCATCAAAGAATGGTCCTTCACAATACATCGCCAAACTCGCAATACATTTTTATCCTAAGAAATTTACGAGATTGCGCACAAATACAACACTTTTTGAGACAAGTGCATTTGAAAAGTTCTCAGTTTTTGGGAGAAGCGTATTAGGACGCAACTTTACGACCGCTTCCGGGTTACGTTCTCATAAGTCTCAAGGAAAATACACAAACTAATTGCAGATTTCAGAACTGTATGACGAGCACCCGTACGTATACGTGGCTAAAAAGCACATGAAAGAAAGTGACACGCATAACCAAGTTTTAATCGTATCGTTGTAATGGTGTCAGAGTCATGTTTTCTATTTGGTCGAAAACGCGTTACCATTTTGAAAGATCTTTATTATCTTGACACTAAACAATAAAAAGCCTTGTTGCGAAAAGCTTATATGACCCTTATCAAGTCTATTTGCAAGTGCATGTTGAACGTACTCTAAGGAAATATTCTGCTAACTGCGACACTCAAAAAACGCTTGCGTTCACATGTCAACGTTCTTAGAATATTCGAGAACGCATTAGTTTATTCGTCGTAGAGAAAAAAAAGTATAACAAAGAGAGAGTTCCTTACTTGTTTGGTTAAGTCCACTTCTTTGAACCAATTTGCCAATACTGTAGCAAACATGAGATACACGAAAAAACAGCTTTTTGGCCTAAAGAACGCGTCGACTAATTAAACAGCACATTTCTCAATGATCGTCTAAAATCCATGCAAATGCGAGATACAACGATAAGCCAAATTAATGCAGAAATTAATAGCATCTTGAATATACCTTTATATACTGATGAGCAAAAAAATCGAAAGGAATATCTTTAAAATTTGGCAACGGTATTTTCGCTGTAAGGAATTGTCCAGTAAAAGAAAATCACATGCGGACATGATTATAGTGACAACCAAGGCATTTCAAGATAACAATCCCTCTGGCAATAACGTCAACGAGGGCAAAGAGAAGCATAAAAAGCATTCAAGAAAGGGTTCTGTGGTTGATGAAAGCGTAGTGAAAAAGTTTTATCAAAACGCTGTAGCTATTGGACGATTATTTTGCGCTACTGGGGATTTTAAGGGAAACAATGAAAATACCGTTATCATAGATCGCTTTTGCATACTACAGTTAAACATTGTTGGTCTAGTGAACAATACCTTATAAGGTAGAAAAAGCGCACACCAGTGTAGCATAATCAGTTTGCAGCGGCACTTTGTATGACAAACATCCTGCAAGAGTGTATTGAACGCCAAAGTATTGAAATAATTGATTGATGACAACGACAGAGATAAGGTAAACTCGTCAAATAAGAATTCAAGATGTACGACGATTGGTAGGAGTTTTTCTGATAAAAACGGTACTCAATCAACAGTGTCGTTTAAAAATAAGAAAAAAAAAAAAAAAAATTGTGCATCCATTGCAACGGGTACAAACGTGGCGTCGGTAAAGCGATAATGTGCCCAAGGCGAAGAAACATAAGTAAAACTCAAGGAGCAGAAAAAAATCAATGCATTGGAACTCTTTATCTACTTGCTACTGTTTTAAATGCATGTACCTTGATTCAAATATTGTGGTCTCGGAACGAACCTACTAACGTGTGTTGAGCACAGTGATGTGAGTGCAAAAGTCGCCTTGTTGACGTTCTTCGACGCATAACGAAGGCTTACATCCACTGAAATATTTGTCAACAAAGATGGTGCAAGCTGACGTGACTTTACATAATGTTGCACAGATACGTGAAAATATAAAGAAACGTTATTGCAGACATATTTATAAAAGTCAAAAGTACATTATTGGCCATTTAGTTCAAAGCAGTAAGACCAAAAGGGTCTTTGCCAGAGGTTAGAAAAGCGGATTCACTTAAAAGTGGTTTACATTTGTGTGTATCTTTTGTACGCAAAAACTTTTAGTATAGTTACACAGAGATTTTCCTGAAAAGAATTTTAACTGTTTCACTTATCATAAAGAGTTGAGCCAGGTGGGAAAGAAATTGATCAAAAGCTTCTTGAAGGTTAAAAATTTATTAAAAATTTAAGGTTAAGGACGTTCTAAAAAATATTCCATTTATTAAAAGGGGTATTACGAACAATTTGATTTTTGAGTAAAGGGAAATTATTTCAAAAATATTAAATAAAGAAAAAATTTCATGTTGTATTGCCTACAGACAGTAGCATGCAGTATTCCTTTCATTATACTACTACTCATTACCTGACAAGGTTATCTCAGCAAATAATTTTGAAAGGTCGATAGAGTGTCAGTATAACAGAAGATTAACTATTATTGATGTTTCAATGCACAGTCAAACTTGGTGAAATAAAAATTTCTATTAAATTTATATTAAGGCTGTATACCATGTTGTTAATAGAGAACGTTTTGTTAATCATGTTAATTAATGCATACGTCTTGGTCTATACACAAATATAAAAAAAATAATACGAGAAATCGCTAGTTTTTATATAACTCGAGACTGTGATTTTTGGTTTCAAAAGAGGTGGTTACGTAGTCGTTTAGTTAAGCTGTTTTAAAACAGTGGGCAGTGAATACGTGTATTATTTACCATTATCCTTTAAATTACGTAAGATCTTAGGCTTTTAACATGTAAGAAATCTTTTTTTACAAAATAATTAAATTTAATTTTTTAATGCTGCAAATCTTGCCAATATCTTATTTCACGATTCACAGTGACACTAGCAAACAATACACTCTAGAAGACGTTTAATTGAGATTGTCACAGGTCGTCTTATTGTACCTTAAAGATTACGTGTACTACTGTGTCAAAAGTATAATTTTCTCACCTCTTTTTGTATACTACAATTATTAAACTTGTTCCGTAACATTAAAATCGATGTAAGGAACCTGATTAGTAGGTCCATACCATTCAACTTTGGAAGTGCAATTTTTAGAGTGTAACCACAATTAACAGAATCAGTGGAAAAGTTTGAAAAACATTCAAAAGAGTCGTAACACTTATTAAGCGACATGCCAAAGCTGGTGGTGGAAAATAAAATTCGTGTAGGCATAAGCATAACGTCTTTACTAGAATTATTACTTCTTAGAAAGAGGCAGATCACATGCACGTAACAAAATCGGGTAATACACAATAAAAAAAAAGGCGAAAAAATTGTACAAACTTATGAAAGGTTTTGGAAATAAAGTTGGCTGACTCCCCAAGTCATTTGAGTTGCAACTGAAACTGCAATTGTGCATTCAAAGCGTGGACATCGTAGAACAAGAATGAAAAAAAATGAAAAAATGCGCAAACAAGATAAACAGAAAAAGATAATAATTTTTAAAAAATGACGGACAGAAGTGAAAGAGATATTTTTGAAACTTAAACTGAAAAAAATTTTTTTTTTTCAATCACTCGTGCAAGAGCTCAAAATCTAAGCTGGTCTCAATCGTTTAATACTTTGCCGTCTCAAACAACTATTATGGAATCACACTAGATAAAAGACAAGCTTATATCATTGCTCACGAACAATTTACGATTGAACTTGTTGTACCCGGTAATGGTGACAAGTACATGGATCTCACCCACACGATGCTCCGTCTGTAAATCAGGTAAGCCGTCAATAAAGATAAAGAGTTAAACGCTGACATAGCATTTTAAATCATAAAGGCGATGCCAAAAAAAAATTTTGCATTCGTTGTTGAATCAAGCCAATGTGTTTTACAATCAGAAAACCTGCATTACCTCCTTCTAATTCGTACGTTTACAAAGTGTATGTGGGAGCTTTATTGACTGATGGACCTGTGTCTAAGCCATGCCACTACAAATCTATTGAATTTTTACTATTTTAATACTAGCTTTCATTATTTTCTTTGTTGTACATTGATGGCCCTTAGGTTTCTTTCAAACCATTATAATATGACTTAAAAACAAACAATTTCAACGCAGATGCTTATAATTCCTTGTATTTAGGTACTAGTGCTTACTTTTTTAATGAAGGAAATCATATAATCACTAGTCTGATCCCAACGGTTACTGCCTCTTTGTTTACGGTTTAACACTATATTTATCAGCCAACGAATGTTTTCATTAAAATCTGATTCATTACGTTACCGTTAGATCAGACATTTAATTAGCCAACGCTCTGCCTTTGACTGTTGACTGTATGGTGCGTGCTAAGTACGAGAGTATTTTTGAAATTAATGCACCACGTCAAATGATGGTTGACTTGATTAGCTAGATAGCCCCGTTAACTGCACATACTTACACTTACTGCATGGACCCATTAATTATCTGTTAGTTGAGCTCCTGTTGGTACGATGAACCAGCTATAAAACGCTATGGACTTTATAGTAGACATTAAGTACTCCAAGGTGAAAAAAGATGTATTGAAGCTAAAAGAAATTGCTATCGTTGCTCTGCATAACGACTTTTCCTCATCTTCGGTAGTAACTCCTTTTCGCTTCCAAACATTAAGTAAGAAGGCCCTACGTCAAAGCATTCAGTTGTTTTGACACTATCTTAGGCTTAATTTTTTTTTAAAGCTAAAGCACTCTTAAAAGTATTTTTTTTAAATTTAAATTATATTGGAAGAAGCAGACGAAAAATTTACGTGAGGGCAGGTGTAAAGTGGTACAATTTGCTCGAAATCAGAAATGTTTAAAAAAGTTTTGAAAACAAGATCAACTGCCCACCTTCAAAAACCTTACCGTCAAGCCAACTTCAACGAAGAAGTATTGCATGCATAACGCATTGATGCCAGATTATTGGAAATATTAATGTGCCTTAAGAAGTGTTTTTAAATTAAGATATTGGCTCTAGGAACACAATCTTGACAAGAAATTATTAAAAATAACAGAAACTAACCATGAAAAAACTGCAGATACTGCAACATCTACCAAAAGTATTGTGCATATTGTAGGTGTTATCTTAGCACATCAGATCACCCGTGTGTAAAGGAAACCAACAACTTTTGTAATGAAGACTGATAATCACACAATGCCAGTTACTTATTGGGTTGCTGCTTATGCTTATAAGCAAGGTCGTAGCATTTATTCTAATAAGTGTGGTGTACAACAATATATACTGGGTTACATTAATCACTTACATAATAACTGTAAAAAACTGCATTCAAAGGTTAAACAGACACAAAGCCGTCCCCTAAATACATGCGATCAATTTTGTTTCATGTTTCTGTATTACATGAGTTATGGATTGGGTTCAAAAAAATTTCTTGACAACTTTTTCGATGATTAAAAAAAAAAAAAACAACGATGTCACTGCACATTTTTTTAAGTTAAGATATAACAAAAGATATATTAACTATGTATTAGGTGAGTAAAGACAATTTTATATAATGCTTACAATGTAGTAGCAGTAAGACGTTGTTAATATAAAATTTAACTTTCATCTCTTATTTCATATCCCTGTAAGTATGTACTTACAATTTGTAGTCTGCACATTCCGAAAAATAAAGCTATAGGCTCTTATAGCTTGCAAGAAAAAGAAATGGTGGCATGTCACAAGCCTATCTTGAGAGTTTTGAAAAATTGTCACAGTCAGCACTTTTAAACTTTCATGTTCATACTTCTTTTCCAAGAAATACCCTTCAAAATGCTTGATGGTGCAGTTTTGACAAACTTAAACGTGATTTACCACATCCAATCATCGTTAATACCCCTGCTCTTTCAAATAATTGGTAACATACCTTTGTGCTTCAACAAAACGCAGGTGTCAGACTCGTGTTATCATAGCTCAGAAATTTATAGACTTTATTTCAGAAAAAAGCGGTAGTGTATATTAGGCTGAACTTTTTTTACTACCCACCAAAAATGGTAGAAACGTTGCAAGTAATCGGAAAAATAATAACGTGCAGAGTATGTACAAAAAACTTGTAGCACACGGCATTATAAAATGGAGAACTTTGACAAAATATCTTATTGGTAGTGTTATGTAAAATATTGTGTCGTTTTCATGTAAATGCCCTTCTTAATGCTATGGAATAATGGCGTTAGATATATCTTTTAACGTACTTTCTTTTCCTAAAGTTCTAACTAACTTCTATTTTTTACAACGTTGGAGATTAAAGTATGAAATAAGAGTTAAAAAGCTGAGCGCCCTTTCGGTATATCTGCTTTTTTATACTCATTACAATTAAACTCATACACAAAAAGAATTTAGCCAACAATAGCAGTGGATTGGTAAAAAAATGTGAGAATAAAAAATGTGCAGTAGCCTGCCCAGAT
This sequence comes from Copidosoma floridanum, assembly GCF_000648655.2. Next base: position 400,645 of record NW_019379717.1, read on the forward strand.
AGTTTTTCCAGTATAAATACAGAGAAGGGGGAGCCCTTCCCTGTAGTAAGTATACGGCAGGACAGTGACTCTGTTTAGATACTTTGACCAGATAGTGGGGGTTTGTGGTGATGGACTACTGTGTCACAGTAACTTTTTAAATCTTCTTTATAATCAAAGACATTGTTTATGATGCGTGTTTTCTTGGGTAGATTAGAGCCAATCCAAAAAACGAACCCGCACATCAAGGACAAATTAAAATTATAAAAGGACAAATGTAGCTTCAAATGATACATATCTTTTAGGTATATGCGAAAATCAAGGGGGAAATAAATACGACTGAACTATGAAGTAATATGAAACAAAAGTTTAATATTTATTTAAAGGAATAATAATAGATTGATAATAATAACAAATAGGGTAAACGAAGGTAATAATTGTTTAAAGACTACTTAGAGAAATCAAAGTATTCAAAAAGGCTTCTGTATATAATTCAATGCAAACTCTTTGTAAAAACAATCAACCAAATTTAGTTGCAAAATGAAAATGGCGACTTACGACAAATTGCTAGAGCGGAGTTTTGAGCGATAAGTGCCTGGCGAACAACAGCGTTAAATATGAGATTTAAATGTCACAACGATTTTAGAAACGCGCAGCAATGCAAAAACTTTTGTCGACGGCGAGACGTGCAGGTCGAGCAGCGACAGCTTCGCGGGAGCGTCCTGTCAGTTCGATCGCCGATGCGAAAGAGAGAGCCAGGCAACTCACACGGGAAGCGTACAAGACTCGGAAATTCAAAAGGGAACCAGGATGGGGAGACGCACACATAATAAGAGACTTCACAAAATTTAATACATCTATTATTTGTTTCATAATTGATAATCATGGTGTAAGTGTGTGTCTCCTACCAAATGGTTAGTGCTGCTATTGACTTCCACGCCAGCGCAATTACAATACCAGGCAATCATGCCGAAATTCTCCGCTCAAGCGAACATTTCGCCCGCCTTGGCACAGTGAAGCGTCAAAAAATAAAAAAAAAATCCAAAACGCGAGATAGAAAAGCCTATTGGTCGGATAGAGCTAAACCTAGACCACTTTTGCAGGTACAGTGGTGTTACAAAAAATAATTTTAAATATTTACTATAACAAAATCACAAGCAAACTATAAATTTAAGCTAGAAATTAAAGAAAATAAACAAAAAAATTGTTTTTGAAAATGAAGCAAAAATTTTTTTTCAAGTAGCTAATAACTGATCTATGCGTGAAAGCTAACTTTTAACGGTGTGAAAAAAGTAAAACATATATTGCTAAAAGGATCCAAAAAAAAAAAAACAATTTCTTATAACTCGAGATTTTCTTGACTCACCCGCCTTGATGCATGGGGGCTCCTTTGATCTGGTGGTAGACATTGATCAAAGTCGGGCTCGGTAGGAAGTTTTACCACCTTGACGATGGGACGAGTGAATACAGAGTCTGCGGTCTTGATAGTAACCACTCGTACAAGACCATCAGACACAGGGTGCGTATTAATTATCAGGCCCAGAGGCCATTGAGTTGGCAGTGAGTTTTCGTCCTTTAATAAGACTACGTCCCCAGTTTACAAATTTGGCTGCTCTTGGTGCCATTTGTTGCGTAGCTGAAGATAGTGCATGACTTCCTTTTGCCAGTGGGACCAGAAGGAGTCACGAAGTTCGCCAAGAAGCCTCTAGCGGTCGTTAAGTCTTTTAGGCTTCTTGGCATCGTCGTGAGGCTCTGGAAAGGCTAGCAATAAAGATCCCACTAGAAAATGAGCAGGTGTGAGGGCAGTAGCATCAGTGGCATTACTGCTTAGCGGGCATAGCGGTCTGGAGTTCCAGCAGGCTTCAATCTTCGATGCGAGTGTTGCAAGCTCCTCGAACATTAATATAGCATCGCTAACGACTCGTAGAAAATGATGCTTAAAGCTACGAACTGCAGCTTCCCAGAGTCCTCCAAAGTGCGGGGCTCGTGGAGGGATGAAAGCCCAATTAACTCGTTGAAAGAACAGAGCACTGGCTACTGTGTCAACGAACGATGTGGACTGAGCAAACATAGCTTGCAACTCCTTGGCAGCACCCTTAAATGTCGTAGCATTGTCCGAGTAGATGGACGAAGGGACACCTCTGCGGGCACTGAATCTAGCGAAGGCTGCAAGAAAGGCGTATGTAGTTAGACTTGACACTATCTCTATATGTACCGCTCTTGTGACCATGCATATGAAAATTGCGATGTAGCCCTTCGTTGATTTGGCGCATCTTCCCTTCGAAAATAGCACCGGGATCGGCCCCGCATAGTCCAATCCTGTGGTAGCAAACGGACGGGTAGGAGTAGTCCTTACAGCCGGCAAAGAACCCATCAATTGAACTGGGCTCCTGGCGTTAAATTTGGTGCAAGTAGTACAACGTCGATAAACCCCAGTGGCTATTGACAGGCCACGGGTGATCCAAACAGTGCTGTGTAGATATGATAGCGTCATTTGTACTCCTCCATGCAATGTGACTCGATGCGTCTCTTCGACAAAACGTTTAACAAAGAGGCAATTTCCTGGTAGTACAGTTGGATGTCTCTCACTATATGACAAGGGAGCTTGATGTAGCCGTCCGCCCACTCGAATCAAACCCTGATCACATATGAAAGGACAAAGTTTGGCCAGTGGATTTCACTTGGACACTGACTCGTTGGCAAGGAGTTGTTGTCGCTCGACTCTGAAGTGATACATTTGAATGGCTCTAAACAAAAAAGTACGAGCACTAGTCCATTTCTTTTGTCCCAGGATGATGGAATTTTTCTTATTAACTTGCTTGGAAGCTCGAAGCCTCCAATGGCTACAATAAGCAAGGATGCGAAGTATTTTGCTAAAACTCGAAAATTTTTAGAGAATAGGCAGACAACCTTTAGATACTTGCGATTCATCGACTTTCTTTCGCTCTCCCAAAGCCACTAGGGAGTGGGTAAGGCCTTCAGAAAACTCTGTGCTTGCAGGTTGCGTTGGCCAATGAGACTCGGGTTCCAACAGCCAAGTGGGTCCATGCCACCAAAGTGAAAGAGTGGTCAGATCTTTAGGAGCTAGACCTCGAGTCGCGCAATCAGCTGCATTATCTGTTGATCAAACATGCCTCCCAGTTGCAGTTGGCAGGGACGAAATAATTTCGCTTGTGCGGTTTTCCACAAAGGTGTGCCAACGAGATGGATGACTGCGCAGCCACTCCAACACTACCTTTGAGTCGGACCAACAGTGTATGCTCTTTGGCACGTGTTGGAGTTTGGAAGTAAGATGCAGAATCGACTGCGTAGACTGCTACAGCATAAGCTCTCTGTGAAGCGTCTGAAAACCCATGCAGTTCCCACGAGCCCTTTTCTTCTACATCAAGCCACCGTGTAATACGAATGATTGCAACATCGTTGAGTCCCTCCCGAAACTTCGTCCATCATATGCGCACCTCCTCGGGCACGGGAGCGTCCCAATCAACGTTATTGAGCCACAAGTCCTGCATAATGACTTTAGCGATGATGATCACTGGAGCAATCCAACCTAAAGGATCAATGAGTCGTGCAATTTGAGACAGTTTTGAACGCTTTGAAACGCTAGAAGCCCCCTGCATTGGAGTTACTCTAAAAAGAAAGGAATCCTCACTCGTTAGCCATTTCAGACCAAGCGTAGATATTACCTCGTCAAAATGAACCTCTACCTCTGCTGGAGATTGAGTTACCAAGCCGTTGAGCAAGCCTGGGTGATTAGCGGCCCATTTGTCAAGATTACTACCAGCAGACCGCAAAAGGTCAACAAGTTGGTCACGTCGAATTAGCGCTTCGGCAGATGTATCAGCGTACAGTGAACCTTTTTCAAATTTTTTTTTTCAAAATCTAATATCTCATGAACGAAGTAAGATATTGATACGATTCAAAATGGAAATTTAAGCTTCTGGGCATAGAAATAAAGAAAAAATATTAAGAAGTTATGAGAATTACATGTTACAGTGTACCGTCTATTTAAAGTTGGTGCTCTGATGGAAAAGTCCTAATATTATGATACTAATTAGCTTTTAAAAATAGCAGACGATACTTACAAACATACAAAGCATATATTTTTTTGTATTTTTTGCTGCCCTATCTTAATTTCTCCCTTACAGCTTTATATAAATCAAACATAATCTCAAAATTCTAATTTTACTTCGAAATATCGATTTTTTAGTATTAAAACTTGTGTTCATCATTAGTATTATGGAAAAAAGTACTGTTCAAGACTCTTACTGTAGTAATCTAGTGCATACATTGAAAGTGACTTTAAATTCCGCTGTCTTAGAAAAATAAGACATTGACATAACTTAAAAAAAAACTTATCTTTTCAAGATTACATTTGGGTATTACGTTTCTTGAACATCCTTATTTAAAGTTTGTAACAATCATTGTACAGTATTCTATGCATTGTATTTGTAAATAGCAATTTTGTTACATCGAAGTGACACCATAGGTAAGAATCAAAACTAAAAATCGATTTTCTCATTTATTTTTTTTTTTCAGATTATGTCGATGTCTTATTTTTCCAAGACAGCGTAATTTGAAGTCATTTCTAATGTATGCACTAGATTACTTTAGTAAGAGTCTTGAACAGTACTTTTTTCTATGATACTAATGATGAAAACAAGTTTTAATACTAAAAAATCGATATTTCGAAGTAAAATTAGAATTTTGAGGTTCTGTCGAGGTCTCATTTTTCCAAGACAGCGTAATTTAAAGTCATTTGTAATGTATGCACTAGATTACTATATTGAAAGTCTTGAACAGTAATTTTTTTTATTATACTATTAGTATGAACACAATAAACACAAGTTTTAATACTAAGAAATCGATTTTTTGAAGTAAAATTAAAATTTTGAGGTTATGTTTGATTTATATAACGCTGTAAGGGTGAAATTAAGATAGGGCAGCAAAAAATACAAAAAAATATATGCTTTGTATGTTTGTATGTACCGTCTGCTATTCTTACAAGCTAATTAGTATTATAATATTACGACTTTTTCATCAGAGCATCAACTTTAAATAGACGGTACACTGTAACATGTAATTCTCATAACTTCCTAATATTTTTCCTTTATTCCTATGCCCAAAAGCTTTAATTTCCATTTTAAATCGTGTTAATATTTTATTTAGTTCATGAGATATTAGATTTTGAAAAAAAAAAAAATCAAAAAGGTCCACTGTGCTGCGCCTCCAAATAGATCATCTACATAGAGCTGATGCATCAAGATTGCGGCTGCCTCCGGATACTTGTCAGCTCCGTCGAGAGCAATCTGCTTCATTACTCGCAGAGCTAAGAACGGCGCAAAAGCAGTACCATACTTCACGGTAACACATCTGAAGTCCTGAGGATCCCGCTTGCAGTCATCTCTCCACAGGATTCTTTGCCAGTCCGCGTCATCTTGGTGTACTAAAATTTGTCTAAACATTTGCACTAGATCCGTCGTAAAAACAAATTTAAAAAATCGCCAATGCGTTAGCACAATTGCAATATCGGACTGGAGCTTGGGGCCAGATAAAAGCAAATCGTTGAGTGACATACCGTTGGGCGTTTTCTGTGAAGCGTTAAAAACGACGCGTATCTTTATTGAATTTCCTGGCTTAACTACAGCGTGATGTGGCAAGTAATAATTGGGATTACTTATTTGCGAAAGAGGTACGAGTTCCATATGCTTACGATTCAGATACTCGAGCATAAAGGCTTTATAAGCTTCCTGAAGCTGTGGATCACGCTGTAGTCTGCGTTCAGCGCAGAAAAGGTAAGATGCAGTGATTGGTCGTGAAGGAGCCAGTGTTGGTCGTTTTGCAAACGGTAAACGAACAATAAACCAACCGTCTTTATTGCGAGAGTGGGTGCTGGCAAAATGAGATTCACAGAACTAATCCTCCGGCGACAAAATGACTTTTCAGGGTACCTCCTCAACCTCCCAAAACTTCGTGAGAATCTCTGACAGCATTGATTCTGTGTACGTATGGAAAACTCGAACTCGATTTTCATTTAAATAGCAAGCGTTAGGGGATACACTACCGGTTTAGAGCCATCCAAATACGGAGTGTTGCGCTACCAGAGTTTGAACTAGGCCTTTAATTAGGCCATTAAGCATGATGGATGAATAAATATCTGCTCCTAGAATGAAATCAATTCTGTCTGGTTTGAAATGATGTGGATCCGCAAGCTCTAAACCTTGAATATGTGGCCAATTACCGTTCGAAAAATTTTCTCTTGGTAGACAACGTGTAAGCTCGTTTAAAACTAGTGCATAAAACGACAACGCAAAATCATCATTTTTACTTGACTTGAGAGTCGCATGCGTAATGGCTGTAGCCTTTGATGATTCCTCGGCCCCAACACCAATTACGGAGAACGAAGCTCGTTGAGAATTGAGATTCAGATATTGAACTGTTCGTTTAGTAAGGAAGCAACGTTCTGAGCCGTGATTGATCAAAGTGCGAATCGACAGCGATTTTCTGCTTGGATTTTCTACTAGCACGCGAGCCGTAGCTAATAGCACTGAGGCTCCTACAGCAGCGGTATTGGCCGTGGTTTGAGCTTGCACTGGGGATGTCGAATCTGAATTAGCAGTTTTACTCTGAATTTTACCCTTATTTTCTCGCGAGATTTCATAAGACTGCTTATCAAAATGAAGTTTTGTGTGATGCTTAGCTTGACAAATATGACATCTGTTTGCTGATGGGCATTTAGTTGCGAAATGATTTTTTTGCAAGCAATTCAAACAGAGCCTCTCTTGCTTGCAAAATTCAAAACGTTTAGATTGGGCCATCTCGTTAAATTTTGTGCAACGTTGTAACCAATGGTTACCCTTGCAAAGGTTGCACGCGGGTGTCTTTGAATCACATTCTTCTACTGGTAGTGCATTATTAGCATTAACACGTCACGATGCGTTATAGCGAGATGCCATAGCATTGCTAGATTTTAAACAAGACTCGTGTGAATCGACTGAAGTTCGAGCTTGCTCTAGCGATTGAATGCGTCGCTCTAAAAATTTAATTAAATCTAAGTAAGCTGAAAACCCTTCGGCGTTTTCTTGAGATATTTCCCAGGCCTCACGCGAATTCAAGTCAAACTTACGAACAAGGCAGTAAACGATCCAGTTGTCATACTCGTCAACTGGGCATTGTAATTTACGAAGAGTGCGTACCGATTCTTCAGCATGGTCAATAAGTGCGTTTAAATACTGAGCATTCCACGTTCTAACCGGCGGTAATTGGATTAAATTTTCTAGTGTATTAAAGAGTCGAATTTGTGTGTTATCGTACCGACGCACTAGCTTTTCTCAAGCTACTTCAAAGTTAGCTTCCGTAATATCAAGCCCTTTAAGGCGTTGAGCAGCCTGACCCTGCACAGCAGTCAATAAATGCTGTAATTTAACGACGCAAGGAATCGAAGGTTTATCCTTGATTAAAGAGCAAAACCGTTGTTTAAAACTTTCCCACTCGTCTTGTTTGCCGGGAAACGTGGGCAATGCGACGGCGGGAAGTGCAATTTGTGGTCCATTATGTGTAATATTTTGCACTATTTGCGTAGGCTGCGGGGGTTCAGGATGGCCAAGGGCAGCTAATCGTTCATGAAGACGCGCTTCAGCTTTGCCATATTCTACTTCGACTTCCGTGTAAACATCAGTCTTAAGGTAATCTTCATTTTGCAAGCTATCGAATTGAATTAACTGATTATGCCGCTCAATAAAAGTCTTCCGGTAATTTTTGAGTAATTTCAATCGACTTTCATAATGAGTTTTAGTTAATAACTCTGCACTAATTTTTTTACTAAAATTAATATAAAAATTCTTAACTTTGGGAACTAATGCCAATTTCAACTTTAAGAGTTTTTCCATATTAGCGACATTAATTCAACATAAGCTAGGCTAACAAATTCGTGAACCGCTGTGGATTTTATTGTCTACAGGAAATTATATTTCATTAAAGTCAGTACTGCCAGCACGTTATCTTCAGCGTGTAATGTTGTAAGTACGTATTCATAAGACAAATACGAAGCTAATCGAAAAGAATCGAGAGAGATACAAGACAGCTTGCCTTACCATACTGAGCTTACCCCTCCCCCCGCGTAATCGGGCTCACTTGATTGCCGAAGAACACAGGCTATAAGTTGATACCATCATGGCGATGATGAAGAGGCAGCTGGCAGATATAAGGCCTTGCTGTGTGCTGTGTGCTGCGAAGCTTCGTACGAAAGAGGACGAAGAAAGTTGCTTTCCCCGTAACCCTCTCTCTTCCTTCGCTGATGGTGTGTTGACGTTCTATCGGGAGAGCGCCAATGACGTCACCTGTCCTTGAATCGTCCAAAGCTCTGCTACCATATGTTTATGATGCATGTTCTCTTGGGTAGATTAGAGCCAATCCAAAAAACGAACCCGCACATCAAGGACAAATTAAAATGATAAAAGGACAAATATAGCTTCAAATGATAAATATCTTTTAGGTATATGTGAAAATCAAGGGGAAAATAAATACGACTGAACTATAGAGTAATATGAAACAAAAGTTTAATATTTATTCAAAGGAATAATAATAGATTGATAATAATAACAAATCGGGTAAACAAAGGTAATAATTGTTTAAAGACTACTTAGAGAAATCAAAGTATTCAAAAAGGCTTCTGTATATAATTCAATGCAAACTCTTTGTAAAAACAATCAACCAAATTTAATTGCAAAATGAAAATGGCGACTTACGACAAATTGCTAGAGCGGAGTTTTGAGCGATGAGTGCCTGGCGAACAACAGCGTTAAATATGAGATTTAAATGTTACAACAATTTACGAAAGGCGCAGCAATGCAAAAACTTTTGTCTACGGCGAGACGTGCAGGTCGAGCAGTGACAGCTTCGCGGGAGCGTCCTGTCGATTCGATCGCCGATTTGAGAGAGAGAGCCAGGCAACTCACACGGGAAGCGTACAAGACTCGGAAATTTGAAAGGGAACCAGGGTGGGGAGACACACACATAATAAGAGACTTCACAAAATTCAGCACATCTATTATTTGTTCCATAATTGATAACCATGGTGTAAGTGTGTGTCTCCCACCAAATGGTTAGTGCCGCTGTCGACTCTCACGCCAGCGCAATTACAATACCAGGCAATCGTGCCAAAATTCTCCACTCAAGCGAACAGACATCTTATCATTTTATATAAAAAGTAGACTTATTGCATGTACTAGACATTATGGGTAGGTAATGTTATAAGTCGTTTGCATTTCGTAGCTACTGATTAAAAAATGACATGATCACTTCTGTTAAAATAGTTAATACAATCTTCGAGATGAGAAATTAAGTTAAATTCTTACAGTTCTACTAGACCAAGGTAGCTGTAATGCGATGGTAATAACTTAAGAGGGTGAAAAAAATGTTCTTTGATAACAGATAACGTTCCAGATAAATTTAATATAAATGATGCTTTAATGATGGTTTGTTAATAACTGATCATTCAAGTGTTAAGACACATTTTGACGGACTAATAATAGAGTTTTTTTACAAAGAAAGCTCCAGCTAAAATATTCGTAGTTGTATGTACTAACACTTTGGAACCTATTAGAATTATATGTATATGACACATTTAACACGAAATTAAACTACAAGATCACTTGATAGATAAAGGCCAACAAAACTGTCAAAATATATTATGTAATTGCCATGCATCCTATAGGCAACCAAGTGTATCCAAGGGCCATCCTTGTCATCGAAGTTGACTATTACTTATTCAGAAAAGTCTAGGTCATTTACTGCCAAAGAGTTTCTCATGAAAACTACACACAAATTCAGTATTTTCCAAATTTTTCCTACGTAATTAGGTCATGCGTCATAATAGTATTAATATATACATAACAATAAAAAATAAAAAACAATTCATTGCACACCAAAGTGATTCTCGTAAGTTCTAAGATTTTTTCACTAAAAATTTAATTTTTTTTTCTTAAACAATTGCAAATAGCTCTTCTATTTTTGCCTTCTTTTCACCATAAAGTTTGTCATACAAAAAACAAGTTAAAAAAAAGCCTCAGCTTACTCTAAATTCAAGATATTAATAATTCGCTTTTTTTTGCGACAACGAACTGATAATTCAATTTTTTTAAGAAAAAAAATTTGTTTATTATCATAAGTTGTTTTCACATTACATAATCAGAGCAAACTTTTAATTTTATTAAAAGAAGAGCAAAATAAAAATTAAGAACATTGTATTTTAACAGCAAAAGCAGCTCAGTTCTCTCATCTGTACCTTTCTTGCAACTACAAGACTGACTGGTTGCAATGTGCAGGGCAAAATGTGGGCTGCCAGTGGCATTTGAAAAACGATAAGTTATTTTAATATAGTTATACTGTTTTAAATATAGTATATGACTGTGAGCATGTTTGATTAGTAAGTAAATTACAGAAAGTGCTTTTTGTAAGAAGTGTGTATTTATTAAGATTTTTATGTACATCTTGTTATAGCTTTATTGAATGCATTTAAATAACTTTTTTTTAAATATAATTTTGCCATATCAACTGTTTGTCTAAGAATTTTTCTATTGCCGTATTATCAGTTCAATCGTCAATTCTGTGTGGCATTTTACGTAGGGCCAAAGATATTCCCAATAAATCGTAGTATATGCAATCGACTTTATTAGTGGTGACCCTAACGTGCTCGATACAAAAACAATTTTTTTCTAAAAAGTACTTATTCTTATTCTAAAAAGTAATTATACATATCGATGCAAGTTTACCTTATTTAATTTTTTTCGAGTGCTGAATCTTTTTCACTACTTGTAAAAGACAGTAAAAGATAAACTTGTTATTCATTTGCACTGGTCTAACAGGATGGTATCAGTTTTTCAGTGATGGCATATTTTACTTGATAAAGTCATTTTGTGTCATTATTGTCACCAATAATCCTTCGTCACTACATTTTTTATAAATATATCAACAGATGACCATCAAAAAAGCGACCACCTTTGCACGTACTCGAGTACTTTAAACATTTAAACTTTGCAGTTGAATTCTTCGTATGTCCACCAAAAAATGTATCACGTGGGTTTATAGGTTTTTGTCTTCAATAACCTTTATTTTTTTAAATAAAATAAAGAAAGTCTACATTGTCACAAATTTCTTTAGTAAAAACATACTTTTACTTTTTGATTAGCTGATCATTGCACGCCACTATTTTTTTACTTACGGCACAAGCTCTTTTATAACACTCATCCATTATTTTATCAGTTGCTAAGAAAAATTTCTGTTTATCCTGAAACATCATGAACAACTATGCTTTAAACAACCATTAAACTGTCTTGAGATAGCACAATGATTTTTAAAAAAAATTTGTAGATTGCAGCAGCCATCGACAACGATGACTTTCAATAATCATTTCGCTTTGTATCGTCCAGCATGTTTGATAAGTCGATCGGCAACACGCTTCCTTATCCAAAAAAGCTAGCTCAATGTTACGTCAGACTGAATAGTTACTAATTTCTGACCTCATGGTGGTATAATACTAATTTGGTTTTTTCTCAAAAATTTTTTTTTGTGGAGACGCACACATGTCAAGGCTCTTAAAAATTTTTTAAGTTTTTTTAGTAAGCCAAGCAAGGTAATTACAAGATTTTAACCTTTTGTTAACGGCATTTAACAAGATTTTGCTAAAAGTTGAATATATATAGCTTGAAGTGGGATGTGCGGGGAGAACGTGACCTCACAACGTGCCAAGTTAACTCTGGATCGGGTGGTTAGGCACGAAACCCATTGTTAAAACTTCTTCTTAAACCCGCAGGCTATTTTACTTGTATTCACGCCTATGTCACTATATATGTGTAGTCAAGTGCCTCGGGATCACGGCGGCAATCCCGTACGGTACTCAGACCTAGGACGAGAGGCTACACTAGAAGTTTAATTACATGCAGAGGGACGAGGACACGGGATTCTTGGGTTCAGTATATTATACAAATATATTGACTTAATAATTGAACACTCGAACGTTCGTCATTAAAGTAGAAAGAATAGCGTATATTAAAGATAAAAAAATGTAAACTAATAATGTGTGTGTATATATATATATATATATATATATATATATACACACACACACATATACACATATTCAATCCACACGACGGGCAAACCTTGTGAATTGTACCGAAAAGACCCGTTCACTAGTAATGTCACGAACTTACGTGGTTAAACGCAGGCACTGGAAGTGACACAGAATGTCAAGTATCTCCTGATTCTGAGAAAGGTACTGGTGGGCGTCCTTACCAGCCAAACTTCTTGGGCTTAACCTGGCGTGCGTGAGCTATATCCTCCGGGTACTCGGATGTCATCAACCATGGATTTCCCTCCTTTTACTGAGAGTCACTGGCGTCCTTTATCTCTTTTTCAACCACGTGTAAAATTCCACTATGCTGCTGCCTCACATGGACTCATAGGCTCATCCCCCTTAACTTGCTACGCTCTTTGTGGCCTCGCTCCACCTCTTTCATATCTCCTCCCTGCTCTCGCGAACGCCGCACGACTGCACCTTGATACCCCCCTCCTAGACGTTGGTTACTTGCTATATAACTCTATGACCTAGTGTTTGCGGGTTCTACGTTTGCCTGGCTGGACGAGAAAAACGACGAATAAGGAAATTGAGGCCCGAAAGCTTAATACATCATTGTTTTATTCAGAGATATGAATTCAAAAAAAAGGGTTACACTTTTCAAGTTAGTGGTAAGAGTTAGAGGACACAATAAAAAAAAACAATGGGACATAGGAATATTTATGAAAAAAGTTAGGATGTCAATAGAAAGAAAAGAAAAGAAAAAAAAACCCAGTGGACAGTGGGTGCTTAGGTAGCCAAGTATGAGGTTATACTTCTATAAAATTATATGGCTCACAATATTATTGCAAGTATTAAAATACCTTCTACAATACAATATTATGTACGAAGATGGTGCAATTATCGTGGGAATTAGTACACCTACGTTAATTGGGTATGGTTTTAGTTAATATTTAATCAGCTGACGATTATAAGAAATATATAACAGCACAAAACGATAAGATTAACATAAAGGCTGGGCAGTACAAGACTGTGCTTCCATTAAATATTTCGAAGATTTCAGAACAATTTTCTACTGCCTACTTTGATTCTATCTGTAACGTCACCTTTACATCTATTTCATACGATCCTACACTTATTCCTATTTCGTATTTAATACTTAAAATATAATTATATACAAAAAATTAAGAAAAACCATGCTGTAGTATAGCTTTCTTTAACAGGGTAGCATTACATACCAGTGAATATCCCTGCAGGACGCTCACTATACATAGGTTTTTTTTACAGATATCACTCAAACGTCACCTAGCCAGCGTTTTTTGGCCTCTTGGGTTGCTCTAACTTGGGTCAGAACAGCGGAGTATACTTCCAATCCATACTGAACCTTGCTTATACTGTTTTCAGTGTGGCGCGTCAGTTTATTCGAACCATAAGCGGAGACATACTGTTCGACTCGATGGATTACGGCTTGGGCCTACCAGTAGCTCTGGAGTACATCTCACCGGGTTTCCTCTACCTTCCGTAGGACAACGTCCCAATTTTACCTCGGAAGGAGAGGATTCGTCCCAGGGGGCGTCAGTGGGTAGTTCCTCATAAGTTATTGGTTTAGAACCCAGGGGTAGAGCCCCTTGGTCAGCACTCTTATCCCTGGGTTCTCAGACAATACCTAGGATACTTGGTTTGTCAGTATTCACAATTTTCTCCGAAGTAGTGGTTGGAGCCAGTTCTAGGGTTGACACCCATTCCGTGTGATACTTGAAGAAATCATCTAAAAATTTCAGGATGAGCTGCCTGGCGGGTCGCTTCAATCCCATATGTAGCAGGTAGCTACATATCTCCTCCACCTGCTCTTGGAAGGATGTCATGACGATCTACAAAAAACAGAAAAGTGACGTAGGTTAGTTTTAGGTGAACGTTTACATATTACGTTACTCGTTTCATTTTACTCAAGAGGTTATGTTCAAATTAAAGTGTACAGCAAAACATTAATAACTGTGCCTATTTACGCTAAAGTTTAGCTTAGAGTAGGTACTGCTGTGAAAGTCAGCTTTGCGTCCAGTCACTAACTGGGCGCAACAAAACATCTGCTCTATCTTGCCATGCTATAGTGCTAAAAAATACATTTTTTCTTTATTATTTTTTTTTTTTTTTTTCAAATTTACTGTAATTTACATTTTTATCAAACAACAGGTACAAACATTTTTTGGAAATGTTAAACCGTGCCTAGAAAAAAGAACACAGGAACGTCCACTAGTTGTATTAGTGTGTGTGTAGTACAATTTAAAATGATACACTTATGTTTGCGTGTCAACACAAACATAATCACTCAATAAATAGTGCTTGTAGCACTTATGAGTTGAGAGTGACGGTCATTTATCATTTATATTCAAAAGTACTTTTTTTATCTCTCTCGTACCCGTGTACAAAATTTTTGGGCTCTAATATTCTACCGAGAGCACAAAATGTAGCACGTAAACAACGAGCGGTTTGTTTACGTGCTCAACCTCCTCGTGCCTGCACATGTACCTATATACCTATGTGCCTGTACGCGTTGTCTTTATGATCGACGTTGCAAATGTACAGCTACTGTGGATTTTTCGTCAAGGGCTATGTGAGGAGGGGCGCAGGCAAAGAAATAACGTCAGGAACAGGAGGTGGCCTCACGATCTGCCAAGTAAAATGTTGATTGGGTGGTTAGGCATGAAAATCCTCATTGACACTCCTCGTTAAACCCACAGGCCAATTTACCTGCATTTACGACTCTGTCGCTACACAGGTGTAGTAAAGTTCCTTGGGATCACGGTGACGATTGCGTAGAGCACGCATACCTAGGACGAGAGGCAACACTGAAAGTCTAATTACATGCAGAGGTATGGGGACTTTCTCCCTTTACTGACGGTTGCTGGCGCCCTTGACCACTTTTCAGATCACGGATTAAATTATACTACGCTGTCACCTCACACGGACTCATAAGCTAGTCTCCTTTAACTCACTTTGCTCTCCATCGACTCGCTCGTCCTCTTTCATCTCCCTTTCCCGATTTCGTGAACGCTTTGCAGCTGCATTGTGATAAGTTTTTGGCTACTTGTTCGTTGTACCATTTAAAAAATTTTTTTTTTCCATGTGCAGACATGCTATCAGGTAACTATATATTTGATCGAGGTAGAAAAACTACGTAAATTTAAGTTTTGATGTGGTAAAAAAATATAAATTAACATCCTTTGCAATACTAGTCAGACCATATGCTTTGGGTAGAATTTTTAATGGTATACAAAAATAATTAAGACTACCAATTAATTTTAACACACTGCATTGCATCAAAACAATTATACATCTGTTCGTAGTAAGGAACAGTGTTAGTTAGTCGCAGTGTAATTCAACAACATTCTTTAAATGAATTGTGATTCTACCTAATTGAAACCAACTTTTGTTTTAAATCAATACAAATATGAAAAACTAGAATTATGATCCATTAATCAACTGTATGAAACTGTTTCGTCTCAAAGTCAAAATACAGTACAACAATGAGTTCTTTGCTATTAGACGTCTTATTATGTTGCTTATAACAAAGATTACCAATAGGTTAATCTTTTTTACATGTGTTACAAAACGAAGCTTAAAAGCGTGTATTGGTTTTTTATTTATTTTCGTGATCCTACAAGATATTTGACAAATTTTCATTTTGTCGCAAACAGTAGATGATTTACCAAATGACTTTATTTAAGCACTTTTCTTAACAATTGTTAGTTATTAACAATCGATTGCAAGAGTAACATTTTGTAGAGTTTTTAGTTATTTTACACTGTTATGATTAAAAACGTTCGTAACATGTTTTAGAGTATATATGATCTTCTACGCTGCAAAAACTTTCATTTCAGAGTTCGCAGTACTCCATACTCTTTCTTGCGCAAATCAAATCAAAGTATGTTCAAATTATTGGTTATTTAAGTAATACATTTATCGGAGTATGTTACCTATGCTTCTCTATATATTTACGACAATACGTGTGGGATTAGCAATAGGGAAGTACGATTGCAATTAAGATTTCCGAAAGAATCTATAGCAATGACTGTTTTATGAGTGGCAAAAAAAATCATTACTAATGAATTTGATTGAGACCACATTTTGTAACCAGTAAAACCCTTGCCTCTCTAACTTACTATTTTCTGCTTTTTTTGCGTTGCTTCGTAATTGCGTCTAATGAGATTACAAAATTGATACAACCTCCCTGTACCTATTTGTCTCCTGATAATGCTAGCATAAGTAGCCACTAAAGCTTTTAGAAGGAAGGGGTTGTCATAGTCTTGAAGAGTTAGTAAAGATTATGTATATACCGTATATTTGCGCAATCATACACATTCACGCGTTTTAGTACTATTAACGACTGCACATGTAATCAACAGTACATCCTCAATTTTTTAGTCGTTTTGTCTTTATTTAGTACTAAACAACACTTCGTGCAAATCTTTAACTCGAAAGTCTTGCACTGGTCCAAATGACAACCATAAAAATCCACTTTTAAAAATTTTTTAAAATTTGTTATTACACCAATGAAGTTGTAAAGTTTACTTTTTCTCTTAAGTTGGTTATGTAGATTATTTATATACTCTTCTAGTAACGTATATAACTGGAAGGATGTCATGACGATCTACAAAAAACAGAAAAGTGACGTAGGTTAGTTTTAGGTGAACGTTTACATATTACGTTACTCGTTTCATTTTACTCAAGAGGTTATGTTCAAATTAAAGTGTACAGCAAAACATTAATAACTGTGCCTATTTACGCTAAAGTTTAGCTTAGAGTAGGTACTGCTGTGAAAGTCAGCTTTGCGTCCAGTCACTAACTGGGCGCAACAAAACATCTGCTCTATCTTGCCATGCTATAGTGCTAAAAAATACATTTTTTCTTTATTATTTTTTTTTTTTTTTTTCAAATTTACTGTAATTTACATTTTTATCAAACAACAGGTACAAACATTTTTTGGAAATGTTAAACCGTGCCTAGAAAAAAGAACACAGGAACGTCCACTAGTTGTATTAGTGTGTGTGTAGTACAATTTAAAATGATACACTTATGTTTNCTAGCAAAATATAATTATTTATGTTAGAAACAAATAATTTTTTCGTATATTTCCAAAGACAATCACAATGACTTAAAAAAATGATATTCTCTGGAATAAAAGTTTGAGACTATAAGAATAAGGAATCATTTAAAAAGCTAAAACACGCACAAAAAATTATACTTTAATACTCGCAACTATTCTACTTTTACATAAGTTCTATAAACTAACTTAACAGAACAAATGAAAAGCCCAAATTATTACTTTTTGAAGTTATTCGTTGAAACGCGCGTTTCGCCTTACGCAGTAAGTCAACGATTTCAGATTGATGACTTTAAAAAAGAGTGTAGTTGAAAAGGATTTGACTTTTTCTTTTAACCCTTTTCTAAAATAAAGAAAAAAAAAGTTCTTGAAGAAAATTTGGACCCCCAACCTCTTGCACACTTGGTGAGTCCCTTACCCACTTTGCTATGAGCGAGCCCGACATAGAAAAATCAATTACTTTATTTAACCTTACAAATTCCAACTTGTTTGTAATGAACATTAGTTCTTATGTACATTATTCTCAATGTAAATTATTTTCAGTATGAATTTTTATTTATGGTGTTTGCATTTATTCAGTATCATATGACATCAAATAACAGGGTTTTGATAAAAAATTTTTTTTTGGTACATATTTTTTTGAAAAGTTTAAGCATTTATTTATTTATTATTACGTTACTTTCGAAATAAATAAATTGTTATTTGTAAAATTTTTTTTTAATTTTTGCAGAATTTTCATACATGAAAAAAAAAAAAAAACATTTTCGTACCATATGAATGCAATAATTAATTTTAATCACAATTATTTCTTTAACAATTCTTATTGTGATGAAGAATAAAATTTCAAGAGGTAAAAGAAGCGCAAATATATGCTACAACACTGTAAGTTATTTTTTTTATACGCATAAACTTACATACACATTATTACACATACTTGACCCTTTTTTTGTGTGTTAATAGATAAAAAAAAATTATAGATCTATTATAAAAATTGGTTGATTGAATGGTAATCTTCCATACAAACAAAAAATGGGAGCTCAATACGGATCTTGTTAATTTTATTGAAAGTGATTTTTGCTTAAGGTTACATGTTAAATTGCAAGTTTTTTAAACTAAACATATTAAAAAAGAGACATTTCACTAATCTGCTTTTTAATAAGGGTATTACTTATTTTCTTATAAAATTATTTTGAAACCATTAGAAGATTCGATAGAACTGCAAACGCCTTTAACATATTGTTTGTATTTGTTTAAATATAATACTGGTTTCGAGAAAACGTCGGTCATCATGAAGGTGAGAGTTGTAATGTTTACGTTCACGCTTGCATCAGTATTAAGTGAGGGCTAACGCTGCGAGAACTTTTGTCGTGACGGCAGTTGTAGTCAAGTGCTCGAACCAGCATATACTTGAATGAATGTGCTGCCCAAGGGACAACTCAGCAACTGGTGCGCAGTTGTCTAGCAGGAGGTTGCGTGCATTGATATGTACAAATGGTATTATACCCAACCAGCTATTTAAGTTCGTCTCCACCAGAGATTAGAATGGAGATTGCCAGCGCCTATGGTTGAGAGTGTGTCGCTTTTTTCCACTGTTTTGAACGCCCCATCGCGGCAAATCAGCCGAACTATACGCACGTTTCAGCAGCGGAGGAGAAGACCAAATTGTGCGTACGATAGGTACCTAGTAGAGGGGGAAGGAATATGTGCGTATACACGGGTATAGCTATATATGTTTTGTATTCTAGCTGCCTCGGCTCTCGGCTCCCGGCTCTCGCAGCTCGCAGCTCTCGCATGCATGCGTATACCTATATCTATTCCTGATGTGATTTTCCCTCAAAAGCGGTTTTAAATGTTGGACAGTTATTATATGTCCGGTTATATATTACTCAATGCATGTGTATTAAATACTTGTACAGCTAAATACTAAGTTTTCCTCGTATAAAATAAAAAATTGAGTAATAAAAACGTAAGCCCCGATATTAAATGTAACTTCTTGAAACTTAATCGCTATGAAATAATCATTCTTACAACTTGAATAATTTATGTTTTAATAGATTTATAAAAATTTAGCACATTAAAAATATCAGAATAATACACACACGCATCACTATGATTTTTAAGTTTATTCAATAGAGAATGACTTTTTCTGTAATTCAAATGTCATTCTCCAACACATGTAACTTTTCTAATAAGAATAAGTAATTGTGAAAATATGTAGAAAAATAATTCTACTTGTAGGTGAAACTTTAACACAATTATTAATATAAAGAAAAAATAAACTAATACTTAAACTTAAACCCTGGAGCTTCACGATAAACATGTCTCACCTTAAGTGCTTAGGGAAACAGTGCGTTGGTAGTCAAGGTAGCTAAGTACCGCATCGTGTACTTTTGCTTTGAGCATACTGGGGTTCAAATCTCGCCAGCGGCAGAATTTTTTTTTTTTTTTTACGATTTCTTTTTTTTTTTTGTTTTTTTTTGACGGTAGTACAAAACTTATTTTCGATAATACTATTTAATTTTCATGCATATGTTGCGTAACGACTACGATTTGTAAATTCATTCCTTGTAAAGTTGGGTGATTTTGTTAGATATTTAAATTTTTTAATAAAAATATAATATCATTAGTGGGGAAAATGCTAATTACCATTTCATCCTTTTTTAGATGGCTATAAAACTATTATTGATGAAGTTAAAAATCAACCAAAAGTAATTTAATAGTACTAAGTTATTTTACACTATTCTAACAAAATGGTTATGATCTCACTTCGATGAGGATCACACCTTTTACAACCTAATTAATAATTGTGTTAAACTTATTCAAACAATTAATTAAACTATTAGAAACCAGGAAAATTTTTGAAAACACTTTTTATCAAATGATTTTTCATTGCTTTTCCAAGTTAAACACAAGTTTATTGATAAAACACTCAGTTAACTGGAGAGCAAAGTATGGCATCACTTAACATAAAGGAAACCATGAAAACATTAGTAAAATAAAAGGCAAGGTATTAAATATT
>NW_019379717.1:424190-489521 GCF_000648655.2 Copidosoma floridanum
AGAGCGCTACGGTATCTAGTGCGTAGTTACGAGTAGTCTTCGACAAGTTCGTTACAACTGATTTTCGTTTTTTTTAGTGACAGTGATAAGAAATCGCTTTTACTCAAATAGTGCTCAGCTACCGCCAGTTTACGACGAGAATTCGCAATAGAGCCAGAGTTAACCTTAGTGAGCGTGAAACATAACATTAAGAGTCATAATTACTTGAACAAAAGTTTAGTGCCTATGTGAACTTTGATTTATAATTAAAAGTGATATTTATAATAATAGATAATTGACAGTGTACTCATATATAAAAGGTTCGGTTAATTAAATCATTCAAATAAAAGTCAATAACTGGAATTATTTTAATAATGAACGTCTCCTCTTTCTTGGCATAGCCCAAATATCTCCTTATACAGTCCATCTATTAAATTTTTCGTAAACCAAACAAATTTGTCCTTCGAGCCGGATATACAGGGAGAGAGAGGATCTCTCTCGATTTCAAAGACGTACATTTTATAACTACAATAAAACATAGAGTGGCAAGGGTAAATTTGTTTACCTTCTTGTCGCTACCTCTACCTCCCAACCTATCGAGAAATAGCGACGAGCTTATAAACTTTCTCTTTCAGTAAATTCCGTTGCCACAGACTATTGTTGTGTCGTGTTCGGTTCGTGTATTGATACCTACATCCAAAAAGGTATTAAACAGTACTATAACGTTGAACGATTTGTTCGAGTATATGGCTAAATAAACACAAGAGGTAAGAGTGCTGCTTAGTCAAGGTGAATTCGACAGTGTTATTTTTGAAAACTCTTCTATTATTGTTTCACACCGTAAGGCATTCTATCAAAAAACTACTTGGAATTCGTCATTGCCTCGAGTCCAGCTGATAGAGTGTGTAGTTAAAGAAGAAATGATAAGTAAATTGTAAAATTTAGTCCATTAAAGACGTTAAGTTCATTATTTAAAATTTATTGAGACGGTAAGCGATACTATTCGATTAATGAAAAGAAATAATCGTCGTTTACTCAAGTCAAATATCAAAAACAAAAAAAAAGGAGAAAAAGTCCATTTTCGTTAATTAAAGTGCGTTATATAATGAAGGGAAATTATTTACAATATATTTGCAAAAATTATAGAGTATAAAGTACTTTTTATTTCTATTTAATCTGACAAAAATTGCAATGCATTACAAACTAAAAAATTTGTAAGAAAGATTTCTTTTGCTTGTTATGTTTTGCGAGACAAACGATAACTTGAAAAGAACACTTGTAACGATTTACAATTATAACTATAAGAAATAATNTTATATATAAAAGGTTCGGGTTAATTTAATCATTCAAATAAGAGTCAATAACTGGAAATTATTTCATTGATGAACGTCTCCTCTCTCTTGGCATAGCCCAAACATCTTCTTATGCAGTCCATCTATAAAATTTTCCGTAAACTAAACAGTATTCTACTTTGCCATATTATATTTTTTATACTATTTCAGTGATTGATTTTTAAAATATTTCTATTGTTACTTCCTCGAAACCAGATGGGATTAATTCATTATAATTAAATATTGCATAATTGATAAAAAAAAAAAAAAAAAATAAAAAAAAAAAAAAATGGATTTATTATATAACAGCCAAACGCGTTGCACCCTTTGATCGCTAACTCGTTCTCCAATTTCAAGAAATCGGGGAAAAGTAAAATGACTAAAGGTCAAGCAAGGTCCTATTTAGAGCGTATAGAAGAACGAAACACAAGGTTGAAGAAAAATCATGAAGTCATGCTTAAGCACCCCACGTATGACCCTAAAGCTGCGTATTTTACTGATAATATTATTGAAACAATTTGCGACGATTATTTCTCCGCACGAGGTGAATTTTTCGATTTTCTAGAATCACTTGAAGTTACTTTTCTAGATGAGTCTTCAGTAAATCGTTCCTTGCATCAAACTGTGAGTTCTCCTTCCTTTGTGCAGCTCCCTAGAGTAGATCTTCCAACCTTTATGGAGAATTAACGGAGTGGGAGNGAAATTGGGGAAAAGTAAAATGACTAAAGGTCAAGCAAGGTCCTATTTAGAGCGTATAGAAGAACGAAACACAAGGTTGAAGAAAAATCATGAAGTCATGCTTAAGCACCCCACGTATGACCCTAAAGCTGCGTATTTTACTGATAATATTATTGAAACAATTTGCGACGATTATTTCTCCGCACGAGGTGAATTTTTCGATTTTCTAGAATCACTTGAAGTTACTTTTCTAGATGAGTCTTCAGTAAATCGTTCCTTGCATCAAACTGTGAGTTCTCCTTCCTTTGTGCAGCTCCCTAGAGTAGATCTTCCAACCTTTATGGAGAATTAACGGAGTGGGAGTCCTTTACAGATCTTTTTCGTTCACTCATACATCGACGCAACGACTTGACTGCTGTTATCAAATTTCATCATCTTCGTTCACATTTAGCAGGGGAGGCTGCCAGTTTAGTGAAAAGTTTAGCTATTACGGATGGAAACTACGAAATCGCATGGGATATTCTAGTTAAAAATTATGGTAGTAGTCGTCGATTAGTCACTAGTTATGTTCAGTCTATGCTCTCTTGTAACATCATGCGCTCAGATTCCTTGAGCGAATTAAAGAGACTTCAGAAATGAGTGCCACATTGGATGCGTTAACTGCAATAGGGAGAAACATCAGGGGGAGCGATTTGTCTATTGCTTTACTCGTAAGCAAGTTCGAAAGGAACATCTGAAAAGATTGGCAACGACATCTTGGTTGCGAATCGACGCCACCAACTCTAGAGCAATTAAGAAAGTTCTTATTAAATCAAGCTCTGCTATTGGAAGGCTTAAATGATAAGTAGCTCACACTAAAACCATCACGGTGTAATCCGAGAATCCAGCTCCACTACTTAACTTCGAGTGGTTTTTAATGGCTCCGCAAAATCAGCAAGCTCAGCTTCTTTAAATGAGACTCTGCATTCCGGGCCTAACCTACTTCCATGCCTTTTTGACTTGCTCCAACGTTGGAGAAGATACAAAGTAGCTTTCACAGCTGACATTAATAAAATATTCAGACAAATTCTCGTGGCTGAACCAGATCGGATTTATCAAACTATAATGTGGCGATTCGAGGAAAACGAACCTATCAAACTGGATAAATTACACACCGTTACATACGGATTAGCTTGTTCCCCGTTTTTGGCTACTAGGGTCCTCAAGCAATGAGCTAGTGATGAGAAAAGAAGATTTCCTGCTGGAGCAGCCGCGATGAAGTGCAAAGTTCATATGGATGATGTGCTATCAGGTGCGCACTGTGAGGCAGAAGCTCTAACCAAAATCAAGGAATTACAAGATCTTACCGTAGCTGGCGGATTTTTGTTGCGTAAGTGGACGTCTAACCAACGAGAAATTTTGAAAGGACTCCGTTCTGAGTTAATCACTTTGGAAGAAATCACGACCGACGATCAAGGCGAAGGCGTTAAAGTTCTAGGTATCGAATGGAATTCGGAAACTAATAGTTTGTCGGAAACAATCAAGTTGATCTTATGGAACAGTGGTACTTCAGACCCCCATCACTTCGACTACTGAATCCTGTTTATTTATATGAATTGTTTTGAAACCGTTAGAAGATTCGATGAAACTGCAAACAGTCTTATACTGGCCAGCCTTTAACATATTGTTTGTATTTGTTTAAATATAATGCTGGTTTCAAGAAAGCGTCGGTCATCATGGAGGTGAAAGTTGTAATGTTAACGTTTCCGCTTGCATCAGTATTGA
The DNA here is from genome assembly GCF_000648655.2 of Copidosoma floridanum. Next base: position 427,943 of record NW_019379717.1, read on the forward strand.
GTGAGGGCTAACGCTGCGAGAACTTTTGTCGCGACGGCAGTTGTAGTCAAATGCTTAAACCAGCATATACTTGAATGGGTGTGCTGCCCAAGGGACAACTCAGCAACTGGTGCGCAGTTGTCTAGCAGGAGGTTGCGTGCGTTGATATGTACAAATGGTATTATACCCAACCAGCTATTTAAATTCGTCTCCACCACGGCAGTCTGTGCTGGACTGTGCAAAAGGTGTCGAGAGCGCTACGGTATCTAGTGCGTAGTTACGAGTAGTCTTCGACAAGTTCGTTACAACTGATTTTCGTTTTTTTTAGTGACAGTGATAAGAAATCGCTTTTACTCAAATAGTGCTCAGCTACCGCCAGTTTACGACGAGAATTCGCAATAGAGCCAGAGTTAACCTTAGTGAGCGTGAAACATAACATTAAGAGTCATAATTACTTGAAAAAAAGTTTAGTGCCTATGTGAACTTTGATTTATAATTAAAAGTGATATTTATAATAATAGATAATTGACAGTGTAATCATATACAAAAGGTTTGATTAATTAAATCATTCAAATAATAGTCAATAACTGAAATTCTTTCATTAATGAACGTCTCCTCTCTCTTGGCATAGCCCAAATATCTCCTTATACAGTCCATCTATTAAATTTTCCGTAAACTAAACAGTATTCTACTTTGCCATATTATATTTTTTATACTATTTCAGTGATTGATTTTTAAAATATTTCTCGAAACGACACCTAACTAACGTAGGGATACTTATTACAACGATAATTGCACCACCTTTGCACACAATAACGTTTTATACGAGGTATACTGATATTTATAATTATATTGTTTGCCTTATAATTGTCAGAAAGTGTTACCTCTTGCTTAAGTACCTAAGCACACACTATCCACTAGTTGTTATTTCTTATGTTTACTTGTACATTTTAACCTCATTTAGTAATTAAGAATATACAAAAATCGTATAACTTGTTGAACGTAGAATTCTTAACACAAATCAAACTTTTAGTTTGTGTTAGTTCGAACTGAATTATTTAATAATTTTGTTAATTTTAAAAACAATAAGTCACTTCCATTATTTTTGTTTCCTAATATCAAAAAATTTTACGAATCTCTTATAGCCAGAAATAAAAGTAAAAATCAGCAAAAATACTGACTTTGCAAAATCACGATCATGACCTTTTTTAAAACTCTTAATTTATTTCGAGCTCGTGTAAGCGAGTTACTTTACTATAAATGCTTGCATTACTTTATTTATAAGTAGATTATAACTAAAACTTTATTCAATAGCGATTCAACAAGTGCTCTCAACATGACATGAAAAAATATCGATATGTCACAATGTCCGGGTACAACTTCAAGCCTCCACTGTTTTTTTTTAAAGAGAAGTAAGCTTAAAGCTCAGAAAGTTTTTTAAAAGTACATTAAAATTTGACTTTATCTTAAACCTAAAGTCAGTTGGAACTACGAGAAAAATGGTACAGCTTCTAAAGAACCAAATTTTTTTAAACGATGTATAAAATTAAGCGTTTTTGAGACTTTTTTTAGTTTTATGTTGTTTACTATAATCATTAAAGCTGTCTCACACAGTTCGTTTGATTTTCACTTATAATAGTATGTACAGACTAAGACTACTTTGAAAGACAAAGAAGAAAATTGTCATTTATGTAAGAAGTTTGTCAGAAACAGACAAAAAAGTTACTAAAATTTGTTCATCCATACAAGCAACAATGCTTAAAGCATTTTTCGAAACAGCATCTTCATTTGTGATGATTGTAAACTTACTTTATATGGGCTACGTTAAAAACTAAATAGCTTAAGCTTAAACGTCAATTATGCCATGTTATGTAATATAGTTTGTTGTTCTACTTAATTTTAATACTTGACAACCATTGTTTTCTCATTCAATGGCAGTTTAAATATTCATATTTTTGTCATTCTTTTTTTTTTTTTTTTTTTTTTTGCGAGACCTACTAAGCTGTAAGCATTCTGAAATGTAATTTTAAAATTTACAAATGTTGACTGGATTTCAGTATCTATTAGCGATAAATATTTTAATACAATGTGTTGCCATAGTCCACCTTACGTTTCTAATATTTGTGAACGAAAAAAATATTTAACCATTTTGCAACGCCTCAGAGTTCTTGAAGTCATAGCGCAATTATAAGATTTTATTGATTGTATCTTACATTTATTAGAAATAACAAAAGTAACAAAATTTGAGACAACTATTATTAAAAATTGTTGTGGAACTATCATAAATTTTTTTTAAACTTTGTAACTTTCTTACAATTTAAAAATATTATCTTTTTTTTTATTACACTAATGTAGTTCCATTTAAGTAAAATTTGAGAAATACTGTTGTCTCATTTTAAAGTAAGTGAATAAGAGATTCGATAAGCTTAGAACTGTTCTTGTACATGTATTAAAATTATTGATAAAATAAACGTTAATATAGAACTTCAGTACTTGACTTCTCGCTCCTTCCGATAATATTTCAACGGCCATTTTTTCAACTCATAACAAATTTTTTTATTTTATTGATAATATTTGACACAAAAAAAATCTTTGTCATACTTTCTATTAATCATGTGTAAACTTTTTTTGTAACTATAACCAAATACGCTCACTGACCAAAACTGACATGTATGACCCATTTCTTGCTAATGTTAGAATCCTGTAGAAGAAGACATATGTTACAAAGACAATACTATCGATGACAAGTGAATCTACAAAGCAGTAGTTGTATGTTTTTATACGCAAATTTAGTTATTTTCTTGTTAATGAATAAAACTCAGAGATAGTCGATCCATCGAATGAAGTTTAACAAAAATTAATTTATTTAATATTAATTAACTCCTCTTTACACTGAAAAAAAAAAAAAAAAAAATAGGAAGCGCTTAGAATTTATAAAAAATTATCAAAAGAAAACTAAAGTGATTCATAGCAATACGTATAGCTTAGCGAGTAGACGTAAACTGGCTCTCAGAGCGTAAGAGCCTAGAAGTCTTACATGTGCGCGCTTACATACATTCGTACAAGTTCACACATATCATCTTATTCTCTCTTACTCACGAGCAGTAGTCGGAGGACTACTTTACATAAGCTTACGATCGTAAATGTACTCGAATATTTAACATTCTCCCCGACTTTGTTAAACCAAAGGGGGAGCAAGAAGAAGAATTGAAAATCTTTGATTTAAACTAACGAAAATTGATCAAAAAATAATTAGAAATTTTAACTATTACAATAAAGCTCAAAAAAATATAAAGTAAAATAAACAGCAATGAATCGCTAACTTTATTATTAATTAAATCGAACGCAAATTTACCAAACTCCAAAAAATAAAGGATTACGTACAACGATAAGAAAACGCACTCTTTTTTACAAATTATTCATTATTCGTATGCAAAAGAATAAATTCAGTCACTGGTCACTCGAGAATCACCATTAATGATCTGCGAGGCTGACTCCATTTAGTTTGAGTCAATAATTGTTGTAAGTACTCGGAAGACCACCGCCACCAGAACTGTTGAACCATTTGAGTGAGAAGTTTCCACCGGTGAAGACTAGAGATTTTCACGTTGGTTAAATCAGGCTCAATTAAGAGGAACGAAGGTGGCATAGTGAGAAAATGCGCAGGACTGAGGGGTAGGAGATCTTCAGGGGAGTCAGCCAAGGTAGTAATGGGCCTACAGTTGAGACACGCTTCTACTTGACAGAGCAAGGTGGAATACTCTATGAAAGTAAAAATTTGACTTCCTATAACTAGTTTCAAATGATGCTTGACCAACTTGATATCACATTCCCAAAATCTGCCGTAGTTAGAGGCAGATGGAGGATTAAAGACCCACCTGGTACCATGACGAGCTAAATCTTTAAAAAATGGTTCGGATTTGACTATCACTGTAACTTTCTCAATTAGCTCTTTGGACACGCCAATGAAGTTACTGCCTTGATTACTTAATATTTCAGAATATTGGCTTCACCTGACGGTGAATCTACTAACGCAGCGATAAAACTCTCTGTATTATAACTCTTAACAAGTACGAGGTGTACAGCGCGAGTTAAACAACACTTAAATAAGGATATGTATATATCCCTTAAGAGATCCTCTCCCTCTCGCCTTAGACAACCGAACAGGAAATGGACCAGTGTAATCCACGCCACATCGAGAAAACGAGGGGGCGGGAGCGATTCGGGCTTCAGGAAGGTCAGTCATTTGTTGACTGAGACTAGGGGCCGAGTAGCGACGGCACGTAAAACAGCGAGAAACGATAAAACGAACAGATTGCCTACCTCGAAGCATCCAAAACTTCTGTCTCAATGTAGTGAGAGTGAGTTGCGTGCCTCCATGAAGCGTGAGAAGATGATATTCACGTATTTTAAGGTAAACAAAGTGATCACCCAGTTGCAAGACAATGGGATGCTTGCTAAAATGGGTAATACACGATCGACTTAATCTACCCCCTACTCGAAGTAATTAATCAATTAACACCGGTTTAAGTGAATAGAAAGGACTATTTTGAGGTAAAGTGACGACAGTATCGTTTCCTCGGTGTTTTAGGTCCAGAGTATTCTCAAGGATCTCATATCCTGGCTTAAAATACAAGATTTGATGATACTAAATGAGAATAAACTCAGCATTTTCCAACTCATCCGAACTTAAAACGAGGCTTTTGGTCTCAAGAATTCTACGAGTTCATAATTGAGAAAGGGGAGGATTAGAAACTATTGTTTTTTGACGATCGTCGATAAAGCATGAGACGATAAACTTTAAAACAGAATCTTATATAATAAGTGGTAATGCTTAAAAGTTTGTATAAATTGCTAAACTTTAAGTACAATGGCCAGACTTGATGAGCTTCACCACGAGTCGTAGTTTGGCAAGATTCTTGATCTTGTGGCCTAGTTGTTAGTTCGGGGTAGGGCAATATCTTCTCGTAAAGGTTTAACAGACCTCAAAACCAAGTGTTACTACATGACAATTGAGATGGTAACACTCCTTGAGAAGCTACGTCAGCAGGATTTACCCTTCCAGGGATGTAATGCCAAAACGCTAAGGGTAAAGAAGTATATACAGCGCTACAACGATTGGCAACAAATGTAGGCTACTTAGACGGTTGAGTGCTCAACCAATGAATCACGTCCTTGAAATCTGACCAAAGATGCACTAAATTAAATTTAATCTAAGAGGCATCAAAATGGTGCTTCGCAAGCTTGGCAAGCAAGTGCGCAGCATTGAGCTCTAACTTAGGGATACTAAGCATTTTTAGCGGAGCCACTTTCGATTTAGAGGCAAGCAACAAAACAAACACTTAATCCACCTTAACAATTTGACAATACAGTACAGCGGCATAAGCTGCCTTAAAATCGTCAACATAACCGTGTAACTCTAGATTAACAAACTTAAGAGAATAAAAGTTCCAACGTGGGATAGAGATATACTTTATGTCATTAATTTTCCTAAGCCAATGGACCCAGCATCTTAAAAAGGTCACAAGGAATCTCTGCGTCACAGTCTATCTGCGCTAGCCAAAGTTCTTGCATAAGTTTTTTAACAGTAGTTGATGGTATGGAGCGTTTGGTCCTAGCTTAAATAATTAAAGGAGCATTGATCTTGTAACGAAAAACATCTTCTTTAGGGTACCAAGAAAATCCTTATACAGATACCAACGCCTCAAAGTCAGAGAATTAATGAGGGTTAGAGCTGAGCAGATGTGGTGGCAAGCCATATAATATAATACATTAGGCTTTTTATACACCCATTTCCGAAGAGGAAACTTGCCAGTGTCAGTGGCTACGATAAGCTTATTTACCTTTTTTGTCACGGAGACCACATCATGCGCTCCTAAAAAATCTCATCCATATAGACTTTCTCGTTTAACACTACAGAAGCAAATGAGAATTTAGAAGCGCAGTCACTAGCTAACTGCTTAATAGTTCGGCAAGTCAGGTACGGAGAAAAAGCGAGACCATACGTGATAGTATTAAGTTGGATGCTTTTCAATTGAGCTGGCAAATAAAATCTCCAAACAATGAGTTAAAAGCAACGATCAATTTCATAGACAAGCAACTGCCTAAACATCTTTTCAACATTGGTTACGAAGACAAATTGGTAACAACGCCATCCCAATATTAAGTCGAATAAATTGGGAAGAAGGTTGAGACTCACATAAAGGAGGTTATTAAGAGAGACATCTTTACTAGTTTGGGAGGAGCCATTGAAGACAGTTCTAAGTTTAGTGGTCGAGCTAGATGTCTTGAGGACTCCGTGGTAAAAGAGATAATAACCAGTTGGAAAGGGACTAGCTACCATGTAATTCAACTCTTTATACTCTTCCATGAACTTAATGTAAGCATCGTCTAGAGATGAATTCTTGGCAAATCGATTTTCTAACAAATTCTGAATCGATACGTCTTGATGATGAGAATCGATCTGAGATTGAAGATAAACAGTAGGGTCCTCCTTAAACGGTAAACCTACAACGTAACGTCCATCTTCTAATCTTCTATCTGTTCTTCGATAGAATCGCTCGCAGCTTTCTTCTTCGGGCGAGAGAGTAGACTTGGGGCGTGGTACTTCCTCCGTCTCCCGAAACCTTTACACCAACTGACTGAGCTCAACATCCGATATACAATGTTGCAAGCTAACAGTCAAATTAGGAGAACGTTTCACTACAGGGCCCGATACTAGCCATCCTAGAAATGGAGCAATGGTTATGGGATCGTCAACTCAACCCTTACGAACACCGTTTTTCAAAATAATTGCATTAATGTCGGCTCCTAAAAGTAGGTCTATTTTATCTGACCTTGTAAATTCAGAACCAGCTTGGTTTAAGCCAATAAAATGGCGAAAACTGCAATCGACCTTAATCAACGGTGGTTGGTAGGAAGAAACCTTATTAAGGACTAAAGCATCTACCTTGAACTCAATCGAAGAGTCTAATCAAGATTGCATTTTAAAGTGGACCTAACTTTTAGGAGAATCAACGGAAACTCCAGCAGTCTCATTGAGCTTAAAGTTACTTTTTTTCTTTTTAAGGTTTAATAAGTCACACAACGAACGAGAGATTATCGAAACCTGCGAAGCTTGGTTGATCAGAGCTGTAGCTAGTAGTGTAACACCAGTAGGTCCAATGACCTTAACTCTAGCAGTAGCTAGCAATACTCCAAGACCTTTAGAGCGGAAAGTGTGAGTTTGAGAAGAGGGCTCTCCATCATCAGTAGACTCACAATCCTTTACATCAGCATAATTATTAGAAGAATCTGATTAGCCAATCTTTGGTTTGAAGAAATCACTGTGTAATAATGAGTGATGCTTCTTGCTATAGATAATGCAAGATTGATCAGACTTACAATCATTAGCCAAGTGGTGACCTAAACAATTTAAACATAAACGAGACTTGAAAATCAGATCTTTTTTTTTATTCCATGGCTAGGACTTGAAAGAAGGGCACTGATAAAAAGGATGATTACTATGACAATCAGGACCAGATTAAAATTTTGCTTCAGTAACTTGAGAAGATCCCTTTACGCTATCCCCTTTAGAGGCACAGACCTGAGCCTTAACATTGAATGACTCTAATGTGATGATTTCTGACTTAATAAGATCTCTAACTTGGCTTAGAGTGGGTGCGGCAGTAGAATCACCTAAGCATCATTGCAAATTTCATTTCGTGTTATTATCGAGTCTATCAACTATCCAGGCGATGTAAGAATCAGTGGAGCCTAAGTTTTTACCTGAAGTAACTAACAAATCAATTGAGCTAACGATCTCCTTTTGTATGCGCTTCAATTCAGCACAAGAATTGAGTTTCATAGGTTTACAAAAGAGGATTATCAAAGTATGAGAGTGAACAAGACGATGCTGACTATCAAATGTGTTAACGAGTGTATCCCAAGCATTCTGATATGGCTGTTTAGTGACAGCAGTACTTTGAATGAAACTAAGCGCTTCTCTAGACAGATGTGCTTTCAAGTGGTGAAATTTAATGATCCCTGGAACATTTTCTCTTTAATAAACTAAGGCCCTAAACAAATTACGAAGGTGTTACCATTCAAAGTTATTTCCAAAAAACTGCGGCAATTCAATTTTTGGAAGCGAAAAGTTTGTCCAGCAGCTGGAATAGGAGTTGGAGGAGCTGGGGGGAAAGGAAGGTTAGGATCCGGTGGAAACGATCCAATAAATTCCATGAAATCTCGTTAAAATAAGCATTGATAGTGAGATCATATAGCTCTGAAGTGAAATACTTGTGGGTTTCGTCTTATTCATCTAACTTAAGAATTTCCAAATGATCTAACTTTAAGTTAGGAAGATGAAATTCCACTGCTTCCAAACACAAACGAGCTTTCCCGTTTGTCATATTTTCTTTACCGAGCTTCTTGAAAGTATCAAAAGAATTAACAATTCTCTTGTGGGGTTGAGATGCTCATTGTAGAGAGATCGCATGTTTTCTGACTATAATATGACTAATCGATCTCAACTAAAATTGTTAAGAGCTCGACTCAGGAGCAAGATCTAGATTAGAGAGAATTGAACTAAGATTCAAACTAGGCTATTCAACTATAGAAAAATATACCACATAAACGATAAGCTTCAAGAAAATCAAGTATCTATCCTGTTACAACACATATGAGGCAGCGATATATATTTTCTGACAGAGATGATCGGTTTCAGTCAATAAACCATCCACAACTTAATCTAAAATCAAACAAAGTACTTAACAGCAGTGCCAGATTATTTCAATTCAAGATTCAATGATCGCAACAGTATGCAAACTAAAGTGATACATTCAACTGTCATATCTGGACGTCTTCTAACTCAGTAGACAACTTACAACTTATCTAGTTTGATGATAAGCAAACTCGAGCGTCCGTCAACAGGTTAGACTTCCTGAGGTGGCAACAATTGGGGACACAGCTTACAATGGCTTGGTACAATGGCGGCTATCGTGACTGTAGATGCGATGATTGCTGTGACTATTGACGCAAGCGATGACAGTAGTAATGTACTAAAATTTACAAATCGAACGTGTATTAGTAAATAATAGTTATCTAATAAGAGAAACACAGTCTTGACTGGTGAGTTCACGTCTGCAAGCTTGATACAATCCAATTCAAAGACAAAGGTCACGCAACGGTATACTCTAATACAAGATTAACTGGTACTATTGTTAAGAGCCGTGCGAGTAAGAAAGAGATAACAAGTGCTTAAGATATATTATGCGCCTGTATATCTCTTTCAAATCAATTCTTATGTGTATTCTTTACTGGGATTGGAAGACCAAAACTAATACGTATACCTATACGTGTGCTTAACATAAAGCAAGCGAGTGAAAGCAAAACAACAACACGAGGCACCCATCAGGCACCAATCTACTATAACAGAGTTAGAAAGAAAGAGAAGAGTTGCAGAGGTAAAAGCTAGCCAAAGTACGTGCTTTAAAGCCAACTCAAAATGACTGCCACACGACGCACACCTAAATAAAATGACGAAAAGAGCCGTTTAACTAAGGCGACTTGCCCCGCTCCACCCGCATACTACAGGTCCTGCTCGAAGGACTAATGTTAAAGATAAGCGTTAGTCAATGGACTGTATGATTTACATTTTAATTATTGCCGAATAAGTATCAAGGGAGAAAAGAAAGATGCGAAAGTTTGTTACAATGACCAAGTCATCTCTCGCTTTATTAAAACACTGAACACTTAGTTTAACGAAAAATAACTTATGATAAGGTCTGTATCAATAAAGGAAGCACTTCAAGAGTTAAAAGCTTTATTCGGAAAAGTGAAAGTAAAATGAGTACACAATGTATGAATGTAATCGTGCGCCCGCCATGCGGTCTCGATGAGAAGTGCTTTGGGGCGCTAATCAACAAAGCAGGGAAACAGCAATCCCATACAGAGGGAGCCTCGAGACTCTCGGGAAGGCTGGCACACGTACACACATACAGCACAGCGTATCGTGACGGGTCACGCGAACATCAAAAATACCTCAACACTTCCGCCTTTTGTGTTTACGCGCACATTATTTATTGAATTGAATCTCATTCATTCCAATATAATCACGCAGACGCTTAAATCTGTCACGAGGAAGAGGTTTAGTGAAGATGTCCGCTTTTTGTAATTCGGAAGATACATATTTCACCAAAATCTCGTTGGTTGTACCTCTCTCACGGAGGAAATGATAACGAACGTCCATGTGCTTCGTTCGCTTATAAGATTCGGCGTTCTTAGCCAGTTTTATCGTACTCTGATTATCTACGAATAAAGAAGTTGGCGATGCACATGCACGTTCGAGGTCAACGAGCAGCTGTCTAAGCCATATAGCTTCTTAAGCAGTGGTAGCAGCTGCCATGTACTCAGCCTCTGTCGAGCTCAGCGTTACGAGCTTCTGACGGTGCGACGACCATGTGGTAGGTCCGTTTGGAAGAGTAAACAAATATCTGGTAACGAAGCGTCTCGTCTCTGTATCATTCACATAATCAGCATCAGAATACCCGATTAGATTTGATTCGTTTTCACCACGACGATATACAACACAGTTATTTACTGTACCTACAAGGTATCCTAAAATTCTCTTTACGGCTCGCCAGTGCATTTCACTGTGCCTATTTAAGAACTTACTGACACAACTAGTGGCAAACATTATTTCCGGTCGCGATACTATTGACAGATACATAAGTGCACTTAGGGTTTCGCGATACGGAACATTTAGTACGCACTCATCATCATTCTCGATCAGACGAAGTATACAATTTTGATCTGCAGCCACACACACAGCATTCGCCTCATTCATTCCAGTTTTTGTAATCTATGGTTTCGCGTATACACTATGTGATATGAACAACTCTCCCACTGACCTATCACGATAAATTTGCATGCCAACGAAATAGCTCCCGTCACCGACCGTGATTTCAAATTCTTCGCGTAACTTTTCTACAAGAGATGGAATAACCGCAGAAGTTTCACATACTAACAGCCCGTCGTCAACATACAGGGCCAAATAAACTAACTCGTCATGCAAATGACCAACAAAGAAGCATTTATCAGCTTTGCTCTCGACAAAGTTAAGTTTATTTAGAAACGCTCTAAAACAAAGACTCCAGCACCTCGGTACTTGTCTCAGCCCGTAAAGAGACCTGTTTAGACGGCATACGATCTCACTTTTTGCAATCGCACGATTATTCGCAGCTGCGACGCATCCAGGGTTGAGGCTCACTCCTTTAGGTACTTCCATGTCGAGCTCCTCCTCGAGTTCGCCATACAAGAAGGCAGTGCGCACGTCGAACATCGCCAGCTCGAGATCTTTTTCAGCAACTAAGGCCAGCAGCACTCGCAGAAAGTCGTAGCGCACGACTGGGGAAAAAGTCTCGGTATAATCCACGCCTTCCTTTTGGAGAAATCCTTTGGCGCACAGCCATGCTTTGAAGCGGTGCGAATCGTCATAGACGTTTTTGAGAACCTTAAAGACCCATTTGGACTGTATTGGTGTTTTGGCTGAGTCTCTTAACACCAGTGTCCACGTTCCATTTTTTTTCGTGAGCTTCAAGCTCTTCTTGAATAGCCTTGGACCAGTCATCGGCATTCGGGCCGCTCACAGCCTCTTCATAGGTGACAGGCACCTGAAGCTCAGCAATGTTGCTTTCGTATCTTTTAAGGGTTTTGATTGGAGATTTGTCTTTCAGTCTGCTGGCAATTGGCTAAGTTTGCTGATCAGTTTGCTCTGCCTCCTTATCCGAGACTTCGGACTGCGCGTCGTGATGAGGTTCTCTATCTGCTCTGATGATTCGAGGATCAGCTTTAGCTGTGCCAGGGAGAACGGTCTCTTCACTATCGACAGTCTCCTTCTGAAAACAAAGAGGCTCTTCAGAGAAAACAACATTTCTCGAAACCGTTACCTGTTTAGTGACCCTGTTGTATACTCGGTAATTGTTGGACTCCTTCTCGTATCCAACGAGCACAACTTTCTTGGACCTTGGGTCGAACTTCGTTGTGTGAACCTTTGGAGTATGCAAGAAGCCTTCTGCTCCAAATGCCCTTACACGTTCCAGATCGGGCTTTCTGCTGGTCCAGGCTTCGAATACAGCCATCTCAGCCGAGCTTTCCGATGTTGACACCCTGTTCAGCAAGTAGACGGCTGTATTGACGGCTTCCACCCAAAAGGAACGCGAAAGATTCGAGGCGAGAAGCATCGTTCTTGCGCACTCAAAGACAGTGCGATTACTGCGCTGGCCTTGCCGTTCTGCTCTGGTGTATACGGTGCAGATGACTCAAACATGATGCCCCTGTCCTTCATGTAGCTCTGCATGTTTGCGTTGTTGAATTCTCGGCCGTTGTCGCTCCGAAGTCGCTTGATTGGTCGACCAAATTTGTTAGCCACGGCTCTCTCGTATTCTTTGAATTTTTCGAAAACGTCTCCTTTGTGCTTGAGAAAATACACATGACGACAATTGGTCGTATCATCAATAAAAAAAAAACGAGCGCCGCCCAGCAATGCATCACTCATTGGTCCGTACACGTCTCTGTGCACAAGCTCTCCGGATTTTGTGGCTCTCCTCTCCACTGGCTTGTTAAAGGGCAGTTGATGCAACTTTCTTAGCTGACATGATTCGCAGAAAAATTTTTTTTTGTATGAGAGCTTTACTCCCAGCAACAGCCCGTTGTCTACGAGTCGTCAAAGAGCACGAGCATTCACGTGACCTAGCCTTTCATGCCAACAGGCCAGACTTGTTGCGACATTTCCTTGAGCTCGCACGGGGATACCGACGACATTAATAAGCATGTAGTGGACGTTATTGTCTTGCTGAACGCCTGTAGCACACAACTCGTCTTGAGCGTAGATGTTCACCATTGTGTTTTCGAAGAGAACTATAAAACCTTTTTTCGTGCACGCTCCTATGGACAGCAGATTTTTCTTCATGCGAGGAACATGTAGAACGCTCTCGAGGCGGCTGTCATACCACTTGACCCAGGCCTTTCCCTCGGCTGTCGTGAGGTCCTTAGGCTTAACCCGATCACCGGTGACTACGCCATCGATCCCATTTGCGACGAATAAGCTCTGCAGCTGAAATTTCCACAAGTGAAAGTTTGTTCCATTAAACTTGTCGACTTATCTCGTTGATATTTCGGTCGCCATTTGTGCACTTGCGTAAAATTCACTTTCTCAAAAAAAAGGTCAATGTCACTTGTAACGTTCACTGTTCACCTTTTACCTTCACCGTTTTGTTGACTCTTACTGTGTGTCCTGGGCCTGATAAGGTCTGTATCAATTAAGGAAGCACTTAGATAAAAGCTTTATTCGGAAAAATGAAAGTAAGAGGAGTACACAATGTATGGAGGTAATCGTGCGCACCCCATACGGTCTCAACGAGAAGTGCTTCGGGGCGCTAATTAACAAAGCAGGAGAACAGCAGTCTCATATAGATGGAGCCTCGGGGCTCTCAGGAGGGCTGGCACACGCACACACATACAGCACAGCGTATCGTGATGGGTGGCGCGAACATCCAAAATACCTCAACAATTTATTTAATATTAATTGACTCCCCTTTACATTTAAAAAAAAAATATTAATTGCTTAGAATTTATAAAAAGTTATCAAAAGGAAGCTAAAGCGACTCATAGCGATGCGTATAGCTTAGCAAGCAAACGTGAACGGGCTCTCGAAGCGCAAGAGCCTGAAAGTTTTATATGCGCGCACGCACATACATTTATACAAGTTCACACATATCATCTTATTCTCTCTTACTCGCGAGCAGTAGTCGGCGGACTCCTTTACATAAGCTTACGATCGCAAATGTACTTGAATATCCAACAAAGACTATAAAGAAGATTATACCCATTTAGCAAAGTATCTGCCTCTTGCTTAGGAGAGTTAATAGCAATTGAATTATATACTGACGGTTTAAGTTTAAGTAAAAAGCAGTAATAAATTATTAACCAATCATAAATAAATAGCTCGATTAGTCAAATTTTTTCAATACCTGATAATAACTGCTTAGAAAGTGCTGTTGATAATACAAAAAATTCTTTTTGCTAGCATGAGAAGGTCGTGTTAATAGTTTAAAGGGCCATCGCTTAGATAGAAATACAATAGACGAAGTTTATATACAATACTTTGCATTGTACATCAAAAAGTTATCTGAATCATCCTAATGTATAAATGGATTGCACAAAATTTATAATTTGACACACAAAAAAAATATACAAATAACAATTTTTCTTATGAGTACTTTATTTGGAACAATTTTTTTTGTTAAAGTTCTACAGAGCATTAGGCTTTATTTTCTTTTACAAAGCACTATTTTATCAGTGTCTAATAAAATATAGTTCCTTTTTGTAAAAGCAAACAAAATTATTAAGATTATTTAAAGTTAACCATTTGTTATTTCTTAATACTATGTTAAATAAAAATTATTATTATGAAAGAACTATAACTGGTTAATTTTTCAGGTGATATTATCTCTGCTATGGAAACCTTAGTATGTGACGATAATCATATTTCAGATCTTGACTATGCATCATGGTCTGGAGCTACTACCCCAGTATCTGTAACATCAGACTTATCAACGAGCGATTGCTCACAGTTTATATCTAAATCTAGCACTCCATTTTGTAATCAAATACCACTAACACGTCATCGATTCTTGGCTGCACCTTACAGTGGAACAGGTCATTTGCCCTTAATAATTCGGCAACAAAATAAGTCATCAAATTTCAGCATAATGTGTGATAAAACTGAAGTAAGCGTTGATGCTTTAAGTGATAAATCAAGCAATTCTGAATAGAACACAACTTTTGTTTATAAATAGTGTTTCTTATACATATTATGATATTTTAATAAATCAACTATTGTGTTTATCAGAAATGCAATGAGTATAACTGTATCTTATTTTAAATTCCTTGGTTCACGAGAAAATCGAATAAAACTGGTGACCAGATGTAGAGTAACCTCAGATGGTGCGTTTATTACCCTCTACTTCACTTTGGATAAAAACTGACACAACCTTCTTTAATTCTCTGGCGTTTAGTTGTAACATACTATAAAACTGACAGTTATCTTTATTCCTAGATAGATCTACCGTTTACAGTAAGGTATACAGCGCAGTAGATAAAAGAAGTAGTACACAAATTGTCAATAAACTGTTAAAAAAAAAAACTAGCAACAAAAAATCCTGTTTCTTGTTAAGAACAATAATATTTTAAAAACTTTAGGTTATCAATATGAATACCAAAAGTTTTTTAATATGATAGCTTTAGATGTAATAAGTAGTTTAAGATTAACATACTAAAACCAAAAGTAGATTAGCAACATTAAATATAGAGTGTCTACTAAATTTTTGCATAGCTATAATTTACTTGAACATATAATCTTACAAAGACAGACTTGCATTTAACAATATAGGAACCAATTAACCTTTTTTAAGCTGTGCTATGAAACATGTGCTTGAAATACTCGTGTAAATGGGGAGTGAGTCATTCCGATATTTTAAATAAATAAATTGAAAGGAATGAAATATTATAGTAAGGAGTTTCACCAAAAAGGCACAGCTTAGGCTGGAACCAATCAACTACGGATTCGCGAGAACTTATGATGACTACTGAGCCATGACCAACACCAAGTGCAGCTGCAATTATTTCATTCGTAGGTGCACAGTTTGTGTCGTCAGATGTTCGCCAGACTGCCAATGTTCTGGTGCTAACTTGGCTGGCCAAGCCAAGCCACGTTCGTGACATCTCCATGGTTAATGTGCCCTTATCCCCGATGATACTTCTTGCTACGTGGACTGCTGTATGTTTTTCGTATTTTTTCTGTATTCTTTGTTACTCTAGGTCTCCTGTGTTAGCCTACTGCATCCTCATTAAATTGTGACGTTCCAAGAACTTCTTCTCTGTCTGACCAAGAGACGTAATTCTTGTTAATCACTGAAGTTAATGCAGATTTCATCCAAGTTAGTAATAGATGTATCTCGTGCATGTCTGAGCGAACTATTTTTGCGCGAACTACCCACTGGACTGCTTGAGGTAGTATCCCAAGCTACATTTCGCCTGCTGTCACCAACTTATGCTTGTTACGAACCAAGATTCAGAGATTATTGTGTAGATGGGGAGCAGATTATTCTGATATGTATTAAAAAAATAAATGAAAGTGGCCTAAATATTTTTATAAGTTACTCCATTAAAAAGGTAGAGCTGGGGTTCCAACTAATCAACTAATGATTCGCTGGACTTTACGCTAACCTCTGAGTCAGTACCACCACCAAACGTGTCTGCATTAACTACACTCTTAGAAACACTATTCTGGGGTCACATCTTCTCCAGTATGCAAGCACAATGCTGCTGATTTGGCTGGCCACGACAAGCCATGTCCCTTACAGCTGTTAAAAAAATTAGAAAAAAGAAGTAGGTAAATTTATCTACCTTCTACAGTCACTTTTAAGTTTAATACTGTAAGATGTCGAACAATCTAATAACCTTCTGTTGAATAAAATTTTACGGTTTTATAGATTTTAAAAAACACCTTAATAATGAAAACTTCGTTCGAGTCTTTTTTTATTCTGAAATACTTTTAGCTAAATGTTTAGGATGATTTAAGAGTTTAAAATGGTAAGAATACTTCAAACTATTATAAAACAAGCATCTTAATTTGTGCCTAACCCTTAAATGCATTTAATGGAATAACTAATATATTTTTCTCTAGAATAGAATTAAACTCATAAAACCCTCCTTGACTGTTAAACCCCAAGTTAGTGCAATAAATCTGAAAGCAAGCGATTAGCTAACCTGATAAGCTCGATGAGGTACCGAGTATGTGATAGAAGGTACATGTTTAAATATGCATACAATATGTAGAGCTTATGTGTCAAGCTTAAATGTGTTTGTATATTTACATGTATATGTGTGTTTGCGTAGCAACTTTGCAGCAAGCCTTCTATGTTATACATTGTGTATGTAGTGCACTGGAAGTGTAACAAGTGTTTTTTTTCTGGGATATCATACTCAAGTATTGTAAATTTCAATGTATGTATAGAGGTACGAGTAAATAAATAAGTATACATTTCCATTTTCATTGTTCATATCATTTCTGCCATGCATCATTTTACTGCACGTAAAATTGCAAATCACAGTTGCAAAGTGAAAACCTGGTTTCATATCATCTCTGCCTACCATCCCTCCTCTTAACATTCAATTTTAAGGACATTATGCATCATGTGTCACTTTTCAACTGAGGCTTTGTATTGCTGCTCTAAAAGCCAAAAGAGAAAGTAGATGAAAATTGATAATTGCCAGGCATTTACTTCTTGTACTAGTCTTTACTACTAGTCTTTTAAAGTTTTTGTTAACTATGTATTCCATGATCATATGAGGACATTATAGTATGTTAATTTAGCTAAGGCAACTCTATTTATAGAGATGTACTTCACGGACATCAATAATTCCAGATTACGCTTAGGAGATAGAAACAGCTACAAAGGATCACCAAAAGAAGTTCTGATTTGAGGAACCAACCAGAAGCTGCATTATTTTCTTTATCAAAACATTAATATCAATTTATACAATGAAAGTAACGACTAAAGAAAATTAAAAAACACTTTTGTGTATTTCGTGATTATATATTCTACCATGCTCGTAGGCACCTTTACTTCTGTTAACATTAATAAGTTGAAGGACCCTCTACGCTTACATGACGTATAAGTAAAGATCAGTGGTCAATTCGGTGTGAGGTAGGAAATTGGCACACGAAAGTATTTTACTTCTTTCATGACAAAGCTTAATAAAGCTCCTTATACAGAGCTCTTTAATGCGTACATCCAACACCTGTATTACCCTACTATACAGTGCAAGGTCAAGTATAGGAGGAAAAAAGAAAGGGATTTGAGCACATGAAGTCCTGGATCGTTAGCGTGACTTATCAATGTAACTGTCCTCACAATCTTAGCCACAGATGCCGGTATCACAGGATAAAGCTTTTTAGTATAGTATGCATTTACGGACCATGAGCATATGTAGGATAAAGGAGATGGGCTGGACGAACGAAGCAGGATGTCATGCAACATTTGACTTGTTGTGAGTCTCTCTCTGATCGAAGACATAAAGTTCTTTTTTACCTAACCATGCTGTGTATACTGAGCTGATGCAAATGTTAAATGTATGCATGAAAGATCCCTGCGTGTAGCTTTAAAGCTTCAACATGGTAAATGTAAAATACTTTCGTGTGTCATTTTCCTGCTTCTCCCCCAATCGATCACTGACCTTCTTTGATACGTTATTTTTACTTTTATTGATCAAAAAATGATAAAATAGATTTTAATTTTTGAGTCCAAGTATAAGTATTAACACGAATAATCACTCTAAGAGTCAAAAGCTCACTTGTAATACGACAACTTGTAAGTCAGAAACGTAAGTTGTAGCAAAAAACTGATCAAAAACTTGTTTTGATTTATATGTACATTCTCAAAAGTTTCTTGCCTTTTAAGTCTAAGAAATACAACTTACTTCGATGTTTGCAGAACGAAAACTATGTTTATAAGTAAGGTCAACAGCTTTTTTGACTACAAAAACACCTTTAATAAAAATTGTAAAAGATAAACAAAATTTACTTACTTTTTTTATATTAGTTAATGTTCCCATTAATTTTCAAATCTCAGAAATAGTTCTAAGAGTATACGTAAAAATATTTGAAAAACAATTTTTTGTAATTTGTATAAGCCTTTTTTTCTAGATGAATTTAAATAACTTTTCTTTTAAGCATACAAAAAATAATTTCCTCCTAGACTATAGAATCATAAAAATTAAGTTCTTTGAGCCATTGTAAGTTGTTACTTGTTTTTATTTCATACCTACATTTTTATTAGTCTCACAATATACCTTTCATATTTCCCTAAAAATTAATGGTAATTTTTTTTCTTTTAACACAGTTATTTTATTTTTAATCGCCAGATTCTGATAAAAAAATTAAGCTACAAACCATTTTTTAGCTGTATCAGATAACAGTGTTGAGAATATAAGGTACTTCTGTGTAGCAAAAAGTATTAGTGAGTAGATGAATGTATTTTTACTTATATTATTAACCATCTCTTCCAACCTCATAAATAGATAATGACATCTTAGTCTATCTGATTCACTGGTTAGTACCTATAGCTAATGAAAATTTGTACTTATACATAGTTCAAAATTCCTTAATTCTATCATGGGGTACAATTTTCTTAAATGAAAGAAAAATATTATTTACTTTATTTCTTAAGTAGCATACATAATTACAAAGAGTAACACACGAACAAAAAAGCTTCCCAAAAACATATTTGTAGCCAATTGAACTTTTCTTATCGTATGAAAATATTTTGCACTGAAATGTCTGAGTAGTTAATAATTTTTTTACAAAAAATGTTGTAAAAAATGATCATTTAGAAAAACATGTAAGGTTAAATGTTGGTGTCTAGATGTATACATATGTATCAAATAGTATTTGAAGATCCATGCCGTAAGGTATCCTAACCAATGGTCAACTTGGTCTATTCTAGTTAAGACTTGTAAGACAAAGCTGGGATCATATTAGGGATTTTAGTATGCAGTAGTGAGTCACTTTTTAAGTTTTTTTTTCGAAATAGTCTACTTGAACATTAGGTTGATTCTATAATAGTACAGTAGCCCACCAAAACAAACTCCCACCACTTGGTTAGAGTTTTTTAACAGAACCACTGTGCCGCCGTATACTTGCTGTAGGAGGGGCTACCCTTTCATTTAAATCTGAACTGAAGAGACTTTCTGGACAGGCCACTGTACATTACCCCTTCTCACATGTTTTAACTAATCCACTGCTATGATTGGCTCAACCCCCTTTGTATATTTGTTTGGTTGTATTAATTATTAAAAAGCAAGCAAGAGTACCGAAATGGCGTTTGGCCTTTTTACTTTCATTTCATATTTTAGTTTGCACTTTCATAAGGTAAAAAAGATATATAATGGTTAAGTATTAAAATAAATAAACTTGATTAAAACTAATTTCTATAGTTCACAGCATTGACAAGGGTATTAATATGAAAAGACGCAATACTGCTTACAGTATACATATATCGTTAACTTTTCCAAACTGAGGATTCTCGGGTGTTATTTTTTGCCCAAAAGTGCTTCCTCTTAAAAAACGTTTACCGAAAATCTCCACAAATTGCAAAGTTTGCACTTGAAATTTCGGTGAAACATTCGATGGAATAGATTGTATCGCAGATGTTAAATTTGAAATATTTACGGAACCATACACTGTATCACTAGTAAGATCTGATCAATATTTGAAACTATGATACATCTGTAAATAATGTCTTATCATTATGGTTATGGGTAAACTAATATTCGTACTTATGCTAACAGCTATTTGTTTGATTTTCCAATAATTCCTTCGGAATTTTATTGCTGGATAATTAAAGGCTGCACCATTTAACAACATAACTGTAATGTAGTAAACTAACAAGTGAATTTTGGGTTTTAGTGCGCCAAATTATTTTGAGTACAACTCATTGTGCTTCTACACAAGGTCTAGAGAACTTTTAATCTGGCCTCGGATTAACATAGGGCTTGTGAAAACTCCGATTATTTTTCTATGATGTACGTAGACCTTCCAGTACTTATTTCCTGGTGAAATCAGATCACCTAAAATGAATCCCATGATTATTGCTAAACATAGAATTTTATACGTGGACTGCTTCATTATTATGTGCTGTCTGCCGTCCTTAGGTGAAAAAAATAGTGGTCGTGGTTTATTATTTTATTCGAGTTCACTGTAATTGAAATTTTGAATTCTTGTGTTGATAGTGCCTATGCTGAGAATTTTGTCATTTATAAGAGCTTCTAGAATATTTTATACATTATAAATGGCAACGCCTTCGACGACAGTGTGCATTACATCACGTGTAAAATTTTCGTTGATGTCAAATTTATTAATTTTATTGAAAATACAGGGCTGTTTCATAACAATACTCAACAAATCATCGTTTTGTACGGCCTCATTGTATACTTTTGGATTCCTTAATAAGCTGTTATTACCTCTCGTCATCAAAGAACATAGTGTTTTTGCAGCAAATTCTTCAAAACGATTCAGCTGAGAAGCTTTCTTGGAAACCACGAATGGAGTATAGACCTCAGTTATTTTGAAGTATGAGAGGACACTCATAAAATACTAAAAATTTACCGCTGTTGACTTGAATTTTTAATTATATGTTATAAAAACCATTTGACTTATCACTTATGTGTAAAAATTCTGCGTCATTGCCTAATTTCAAATATTTAGAACGGAATAAGCAAACAAAAAAAATGTTTTCTGTTTTAGCAGAAATACTTGGTAACAAATATGCTAGTAAAACATAGCATCCACACATTTTTTGTGAACCAGCAGGACTGCCTAGGGGGTCTCTCATTTCAAAATTATTAAAATAGAAAAATAGTAGTAAAAAAAAAATTTTTGAGCTATAACAATATTCACTTTTTCATAGCTCTCCTTGAAATATATTACGTTGAAAAGTATTGTTATAGTTAAGGTCAGCAACGAACTCTATGATTTCATTAAATATTCCCGGCTTTTCTAAAAAAGATTTTAAACCATCTTTGACCGACACAGTAGCAGCATCTACAGACTTCATGGTAATAGCTGACCCAGATTTCAAATCAATCTCGTGTTTCAGCTCTTTGCCGATCGCTTTTAAAACAGGTGAAATAAAATTACAGTGTCTTTCAAACAGTTTTAATCGTGCGTTTTCTACTAGGTAATCATTAAAAATATCTTTGTGCTTGTTTAAAATTAATTTAGCTTAACAAAGAACTTCATGATTAGTTATAAATCTTAGAGATATCTATTTTATTTACAAAGTGTGGGATAAATTGTTATCACCCAAAATTATTCATGAAATTAGTTATTTTGTCGATACTTTTGCGCAAAATGTAAGAATTATTATATAATAACAATGTGAATTTTAATATTTTCTCGTACAAACCTGTAACTTCAGGATCCTTTACTATTTTTTAATGGATAGTTTTCCTGAAAAAAAAGAAAATTATTCATAAATGTGACTATCCATCGATTGTTTTGCTCTAAGAGCAGAAAGTTGTGTTGCATAAACAAGTTTATTTAATAAATATTGATGATGATTTACCCATTAAGTCACCCGTATATAATAAAATTAGTAAAATTTTTCGATTTTTATAGTATGCTGGTTTAATTTGAATATAATTTTTCTATGGATATTAATATAATTAAACATGCAATAAACAGCCTATCCAAAAATATACCTAAAGTTGTTAAATTATTTAACCATCTAGTTCGAAAGTAAATAAAGTGTGTAATTACTTTAGTTATAGGGTGATTTTTGCGTTGGTTTATAATTTTTGGCTTAAAATTTTTAAACGTCTATGTTCAAAATTCAGATTAATTCTACTGCACTCATGAAATTTTTTGAGGTATATATAATAAATCAATGAAATCGTAGGTAAAAATAAAAAAATGCAGAGTGAGTTGGAGTAACTTAGCAGATAAATTAAATATCAATTATATTTAATCATCTTACACTTATTTTTTAAGAAATAAAAAACAATTTTATCAGATTTTGTCTTGAAAAAAAAAAAATAATTTTTAAAAAATGAAACAAGAAAAGTTATATATTACAATACCTCCGACATGGCATTTTACAAGTTCCATTCTGCAGCACCACTGCTTTTTTGTTCAGAGTCATCGATCTCTCTTTCCAACTACCACCATACATAATTGCAAAGTAGGGAAAAGTGATCCCCTAATACTTTTTCAATTTAAAACTAATATCCATCGCGTCTAGGGGGCAATCAAATATATACCGATTTTTGTCTAAAAAAAGTGTACGTTTGATCAATATTTTTCAAATCTTTTCTGACAAAAACTATTTGTGGGCTCGAAAAACTG
Source organism: Copidosoma floridanum (assembly GCF_000648655.2). The sequence goes on from NW_019379717.1 coordinate 450,867, forward strand.
GTCACATGTTCAGAATAAATGTTTTTTCAATCATTTTTTAAGCTTTTGAAAGTCTCGTTGAGGTTTGTCGTTTCCTAAAAAACCGATGACATCAGATTATGCTCTGAACCAACGTGTATTGTTAAGTAAAAAATAATTTCTTGATTTTCAGATCTTTATTAGACAACAACTGCACTGTTAGGTGTCTAAGTTCTTGGAAAATTATAAATTTGTGTGCATAAACTTACCTATTTTTTTACTAACCGGAACGAGATAGCAAAATAATTTTAAAACCAAAGAGTGTTCTGAAATTCAATTATTTTTAAATTTTTATTGGCTAGTAAGTCTTGTTAGTTTAGGAAACAGAGAAGGCAACAGTATTAGAGACAAAATAGGTACTTTTTCTGCAAAACAAAGTTTAGTATTTTACTCTAGCTGAACAAAAGTCATGCGTCTTTAATGTCGAGTAAACGTTACCATCAGTTTCTTTAATCTCTGTAGATTTAACGTATAATTGCAAAACCTTACGTTTTTTGACAACTTAAATACTTTTTTTTCCAATGCTGCCCAATTCTTTTTTAATAAATTATTATTTTCCACTCCTAAGCTATACAAAGCAGCAAAATCTAAAATGAGCTGTAAAACAGTAAAGGTTAAAAACGTTAAACTCTAATAAAAGTATATTTTTTCTACTGATTTTTATTTTATACTGAGATTCAAGACTGGGAAAGTCTTATATTTTTCCTGGATCATTTTTGCACTGTAAAAACTAAGTTTTATCGCTATATCAATAGAATTCCAAGTCCTTTGAAATTCTTTGGTCACTCTTGATACCGTAATTTTTAAACAACCAAATGCAGCAGGTGACAAATCTAAGACATGTCTTTAGTAAGATCTTTAACATTATAAATACTACCTCAATAATCAATATTTAACCTTTGTCAGTCAATTTTCCTTTAAGGGATGGGATGCTTTTAATTTTAATGAGATATCAGCTTTTGCGTATTCTTGAATACTCTTGAAAGAAGGAACTGTGAGCAGAATTATATTTTGTAGCTTTTTGATACAATAAGTCTTTTGATATAAAAGGAAAAAGCTTGTGACACTTATTCGCTAAAGACTCTAAGCGCTCTGGTGGTATACCATAAACAAATTGAATGGAAAGCGGATTTTATAGTACAAACATGAGAACCAGTTTGTTTTGACCTGAATAAAATTTAATCAACGTTGTTCAATGCAAATGCGCTCAAGGTTACTTACAAGTACGGATTGGTTCTTAGTGTTCGTGTTGTTTAACTAGGTAGGCTATTTTTGATAGAGTAAAATGTTTTAATTCAAGTTCATCAGCAAGTTTTTGTCAGTTTTTCGGGTCAATTTCAAACTTTTTATTTTCAATAAAAAAAGCCCTCCCACACATTTAATAAGAACTTGATGAATGTAATTATCATTTAACGTGTCTAGAAAGAAAAATTTTTTTTATGGAATATTGACAACCATTAGAAAAATAAATTTCAACGTAACTTTTATTTTATGAACCACTGGCTGCTATTACTGGTTCATTAGTGGATTCGTCAACTTAAGCATGACCTTCGGGCACTTGCATTACTTAATCAACTTGAGCATGACTTTCGGGCACCTCTATAACTTGATCAACTTGAGTATGGCCTTTAGGTACCTCTACTAATACTGGAGGCATTTTTGCACTAAAGTCATCAGCTGAACATTTACAAAATTTGATTTTCAAGTATATAAATGATACAAAGTCATAATTAAAAAAAAAAAATAAAAAAAATAAAAAAAGTTGTACCCGATTCAAGTTGTATTCTTGATAAGTCTAGATGATAACCAGAAATCAACGGTTGTAGATGTCTGTTACTATCTGCAGTGTCCACAATGTAATCTCATATTTAAACTACACATATTAAAAAAAAAAAAAGGCAATAAGAATAAATTGTTATTTTAGTTGTACTGTGTACTTTTATTACAATAGCTACTCTGTTCACTGATTATACATCTCATTCCGAGGAAAATAAGTTATCTTGTATAGTTGTTAAAATCATAATGCAAAATTCAATAAATCAACTAAACCATCTGTTCATGAGACAGATATGTATCTGATATTTAGTTATACATTTAAAAAAACAGCACAATACTTTCATTTACAAAGTGAACAGTATTTTTTTTTTTTTAATGTACTATTTCTTGCGTATAAACATTGTTTATAATTATTCCGTAGTTGTGATAACAATGTCGGGAGCATGACACAAAATTTTGTACACTATGAATTACACTCAAAAACTTCTGCGTACATAAAAAGAAGATTCTTGTCAACAAAAATTTCTTAAGTAATGCAGCGGCTATACTTACAATGTTAATTTAGATATAATAGATACAAAAAAGTACGAAGTACTGCAGATTTAATGTACATCATTTACCATGTACTAAATGAGCTTTCATGCAGAACATGTGAATACAATATCGTGGTACCGTAGTATCACTTTGAATTATTACCTGTTTAATTAAGGTTAAGTTATTAAACTCTGACAACATTAACCAAGTACACTGTATACAGTCTCTTCATAGGTGTGATAAAATATCTTGGTATTTACTTGCGACAATTCTTCAGGTCGCAAAATGAAACAAAAAACATAGCATGCAGTGTACCGCTACATAACCATGCACATGATTTTGACTCTGCACTTCGAAGCGTTGTGTCTATATGTAATGTGAATATACATATAGTACACCGTATACAGCTCAAAAGCTGTCATGTACGAGATACTCTCCTAGCGTTGGAGCCATGATATTTTCCTCCGTGCATGTATGCAACAGTCTCATTGTTTATGGAAAACATGGCCAGGTTGTTTTTACAAGTTATGACCACCTCGTCGAGTGCCACTAGATCGTCTTCAACCTTTTTGTTAGTATCATTTATCATATTTATAGCGTTTGGTCCTAAAAGTAACAGGGAGTAAATAATTAAAAACACTCTATTCTTATGTACCTGCGTGCGCGTAAAGCTAATAATTTTTATGTAAGGGTAGCACGTAAATTGAGCATGAATTAATTCAAGAGAAAATGGTGTCAGCATCATATGTGATAGGCATAGAGAGTGGAAAAAGGCCGATTAACAGCATTTACTGTTCTACGCGTGCCACCAACTGCAGCATGAGAAGACGCGCACGCTCAGTTTGGCTGAACGCAAGCCGTAACCGAAACGCACACCTCCCCTTCTTGCCTCAAGGCATCCCCCTTGGCAACAACTGACTAGTTTAGTAGAAATGCGTCTCTTTTGTCATGATTCTGGCCCATCCCTCGTAAAAACAAACACGTACCAGCTCTCGAGTTTCCCGAATTTCTGAACAAAAAAAAACATCTAATGAAAAGATCCTCAGTTATGCAATCTTAAGTGAAGTATCTTGTACCATCTTAAAACAAAACACAAATCTTTCAAAGCGTACGATAAATAAACATTATAGAAAAAGTCAACAGTTCACTTAAATACGGAGACTTCAAGGCAATATATATATCGTCTCGTCTCCTTGCTATTGCGCATGCGTGAAAATTCAGTTACGAATGCTAAATATGCATCTTACACTTATAAGTTATTGACATTGATATTTTTTAGAATTTACAACAAAAAGTCAGCACATTTTTCGGAATGTGCAAGCTACAAATTATAAGCACATAATCATAATGATACGGAATAAAACCTTAAAGTTAGATTTTTTCTTACAACATTTTATTATAACTTCTTAAAAAACAATTTACGGGACATTTTCTGATACTTGACGCATAGTTTTGTTGTGTATTATGTTTGTTCTACTTATATTTTATATATATTCCGCAAGGTAGCGCTTTCACTGCTATTTGCTTTTTCGAGATTACCTAGCATTACGTTAGTTCTACTGAAAGATTCAAGCCGACTATTACACGGCTCTCATTGCGTTTACTCTCTCTCATTTGCTACTCTTCATAATCCACTTTTAACTCTTTGTACAATGTAAATGATAAAGGACCTAAACTTAATTCTACAAGTGTGTGTTTGCCTCATTTACTTGCCCCATACATAATAATTTGTGTCAGAAGTTCGAGTGATACATTCCGCAAGGAGAGGAAAGAGGTAGTATACAAAGAAAACGAGCGAGAGTGATCAATATGGCCACCATTACGCCAGAGGTGCAAGAAGCGATCGCGCAAGCATTAGCAAGTGCTTTAAGGGCTGCAGTGCCAGCCTTTTTGGCCGCTGCCACTTCAGGGCAAGAGCGCGATACAATCTCACGGCCACCGCCATTTTCTTTCCAACCGCTCCGTGTATCAGACGGAAGCTGTATGCCATGCATGTAAAAAGAAAGGCCATATATTAAAAAATGTGCAAATTTAAAAAAAAGTCTACGACACATCAAGTTACGAAAGAAGTAAACACACCGATGCAGGTGGATAGATTAATTCGTCTAATTTGTCGACATAGAGCTCGACACTGGCGCACTGTGTGGCCTGATCGGCAGCAATACCATGCGAGCAATCGGGCAAGGGATTTCGCTCAAGCCAACGAACAGGCAGTTCGCCAGTTACTCGCACCATTCCCTTAAGTGCATGGGCTATGCTACAGCGAGTGCGACACTGGGTAACACGATGAAGCAGCTGGATCTTTACGTCATTGAAGGAAATTATGACTCCTTGTTCGGGCATGAGTGGTTAGTGCAGTTCACTCACGAGATCCAGTGGAAGGAGATTTTCACTCTACGCCAGATACATAACCTTATAACTGCAACGCCGGAGTTATTCAAGGAGCAGACAGCGCGGTGGGAAGAGCTGCCGCATAAGCACGATAAAATTTTCAGCCTGTCTGTTGATAAGTTAGTGGGCCCTCCAGTAACGATGCATCTAAAACCAGGAGTGACACCGGTTTTTGCGAGAACCAGAGAAATTCCCTACGCTCTGAAGGATGCTTGTGCAAAGGAAATTGACAAAAAAATTGCATCAGGACATTACATGCACGTCGATCATTCTGAGTGGGCCTCGACAACTCACGTAGTCATGAGAAAAAATGGTAAGATACGCATCACAGGCAACTACAAGTCTACACTTAATCCAAGAATTGTTATTGATGAGCATCCTTTTCCAAGACAGGACGATATTTTTAACAAGATGCATGGGGCAAAAGTATTCTGCCATTTAGACATAACAGACGCATATACTCACTTAACAGTAGATGGAAAATTTAGTGAGGCGTTAACACTGAACACGCCAACCCACGGTCTCATACGTCCGGGCAGAGCAGTCTACGGTGCAGCAAACACTCCAGCAATTTGGCAACGCAAAATTGAGTCACTCATCAAAGATATCCCAGGAGTGCTCAACTTTTTTGATGATCTCGTGCTTTTTGCTGATTCACTCGACAGTTTACTTCAAACTATGGATGTAGTGCTTACCAGGTTATACAAGAGTGGGCTCTGCTTAAGCCGATCCAAGTGCACATTTGCTGCACCTGCCATTGAGTTTCTGGATCACAAAATTGATGCGTCTGGTATACATAAGTTAGATAAGCACATCCGTGCAATTTTAAATGCACCCAAGCCTACTACACCTCAAGATTTAGAGCTCTTCATTGGGAAGGCAACTTACTACAGCGCCTTCATACCTGATCTTGCTACAAGAGCTCGTCCACTCCGTAATATTCTCCTGAGAGAGCCATTTCAATGGACTTCTGATGCAAGGAAGGCTTATCTGGAACTAAAAAACATTTTGGTTTCTCCACAGGTTTTGATGCCCTATGACCCAGCAGTGCCTCTGGTCCTAGCTACAGATGCGAGCAAGGTCGGATTTGGAGCTGTCTTATCGCACTGGCTCGATGATGGGATCGAGCGACCGATTGCATATGCTGCACGCACCATGACCACAACGGAGCAAAAGTACCTCCAAATCGACAAGGAGGCCTTAGCCATCGTTTGGGTGGTCAACAAATTTTTTAGATATCTATATGCAAGGCATTTTTATCTCATTACTGATCACAAACCACTGACTCAGACTTTGCATCTAGAGAAATCTCTTCCAGTATTCTGCATCAGCAGGATGGCAAATTACGCTGATTATCTGGCTCACTTTAATCATACGGTTGAGTTCAAACCAACAAAGTCGAATGCCAACGCTAATTTTTGTTCAAGATTGCCTCCAGTTGCAACAGAAAATCACTTAAGCTCAATTTCTGCTCAAGAGGAGAAAGAAATGGTGGAACTTGACAAATTTGACCAGTTCATAGTAAACCAGCTTTCCCAACTTCCAGTGAGGGCTGAGCTGATTGCAAAGGATACCAAAAAGAATAAGCACCTAGGAAAGATAGCACAGCTGCTAACGAGTGGCCAGCACCTTGCTCGCCACGGCTACAAGATGCCATAGAGAAACTACACTCTCTCAGCCAATTGCCTGCTACTGGAACACAGAGTAGTTATTCCACCTACTCTTCGCCAAACTATCCTGGAAGACTTATATGCAGCCCACATTGAAATGGTGAAAATGAAGGGCTTGGCCAGATCATTCGTTTACTGGCCTGGAATTGACGCTGACATCAAGGGCATTGCTAAGGCATGTACCGTATGTGCTGGACGTGCACATGCTCCAGCTAAATTCCGAGAGCACCACTGAGAATATCCCAAAGGTCCATGAGAACGCATCCACATTGACTATGCTGGGCCTGTTGCTGATAAGATGCTGCTGATCATCGTGGACGCCTACAGCAAGTGGATGGAGGTTAAGGTCACCAGCTCGACTACGACCACAGCAACCACAACAATCCTCGATGAACTATTTGCAGCCTATGGGGCTCCAGTCACTGTCGTATCAGATAATGGACGACAATTTGTATCTGAAGAATTTCAGCAATCCTTACGTCAAAGTGGAGTTAAACATCACAAGCTGTCAGCACCGTATCACCCAGCCACCCATGGCCAAGCGGATAGGTACGTCCAGACAGTCAAGGATTTTCTACAGAAAATAGGAACTACAACAGGCTCTCTTCAACGCAACCTAAATGAGTTTTTGAGGCAGTACAGGAAGGCTCCGCACTCTACTACAAGACAACCTTCTGTTCAACTTTTCTTAAACCAAGTGCTTCGAACTCAACTGGATCTGGTCAGACCAGACTCAACTAAAACTCGCATTACCAAGAAACAGCAAACAACTTCCAACTCAACTTTTAGAGTGTTCAAGGAAGGACAATCAGTCTATTTCATCTCGGGTAACGCTCGCTTAAACAAGTGGATCCCAGCAGTTATCGTCAAGAGACTTGGTGATCTACACTACGAAATTCAAGGCAATGAAAGAATTCACAAACGCCACGTGGACCAGATCCGAGCACATCATGAGAAGCTTGGGATTCCAGAGGAAAGAGCAGAAGAGCCGTTAACCAGTCCAGCAGCGACAGACAACGATAAACACCATATACGTTACTATAAACAGTCAGCTGTTCTGCTTCAACCGGACAACCAGCAGCCGCCCCCAGAGGTCCAGATACCTGCAACACCACCAAGGACTTCACCACAAAGGACACCACCACAAAGAGCTCCCACTCCCGAGAATGACCGTGCGCCGATCAGAGAGGAACCGGAGACCACCGCAGCGTTATACTCCCTAGTATATTTGAATCTTTAAAAAAAATATATAAAATAAAAAAGGAGAGAGGAAATGTTGTGTATTATGTTTGTTCTACTTATATTTTATATATATTCCGCAAGGTAGCGCTTTCACTGCTATTTGCTTGTAAAGGTTAAAAACGTTAAACTCTAATAAAAGTATATTTTTTCTACTGATTTTTATTTTATACTGAGATTCAAGACTGGGAAAGTCTTATATTTTTCCTGGATCATTTTTGCACTGTAAAAACTAAGTTTTATCGCTATATCAATAGAATTCCAAGTCCNTACTATTTGCTTTTTCGAGATTACCTAGCCTTACGTTAGTTCTACTGAGAGATTCAAGCCGACTACTACACGGCACTCATTGCGTTTACTCTCTCTCATTTGCTACTCTTCCTCATTTACTTTTAACTCTTTGTACAATGTAAATGATAAAGGACCTAAACTTAATTCTAAATGTTTGTTTGCCTAATTTACTTGCCCCATACACAATAGTTTATATTGCTGTTGTTACATCACATCGAAGTAAGAGGTCTGGTGATTTTTTTTTTCTAATCATCGAAACAATTGTTAAGAAATATTCTGTAACTTAATTCATGACTAATGTAATTTGAAGATATAAAACAATTCATCTCATACATTTTAGCATAAACGTTCAATTTTCATTCAAAAATAGTTTTCTTGTAAGCAACTACTGTGATCCGGTGTAAGGGGTTGTACACCATAACTGTTAAAATAAAAACAATTTCTTTGTTATTAAGTCTACACAGCAACCCAAGAAATAAATAGCTTTGTATTATTGTCAGAGTTTATAACAAGTTTTGCCAGTTTTTTTGTGCCCGTGAAATGTGATATGCCAGGAATATACCCACAATATGCAAGAAGATTGGCGAAGGATATTGCAGTATCTGCAAGCTATTTTTGGTACATTTCTTACGTTTTAAATGCTTGCTTGTCAATGTAGTGGTTACAGAGGCATAACTTTGATTTGTAAACACTTTTCAAGGCAAATCGATATTTTTAATAATCTAGTTTCGATGCTCAATTTATGCAATACTTATCTGCTGATAAGGCTTTTGAAGGTTGACAGTAGATCCTGTATTTAAAATTTATTACTTCACAATTTGTAGCTTGGTGCAAATCGTTGCACTTTTGCAAATTCTGACGTTAATTTTGCGTGAGTTTCTTCTCATATCATTTGAAATTTTAAAAGTCGTTTCTAAAGGTACTTTATCTCTGAAAAAATCCAGTCCATGATAATTTTGAGACAACTTTATCTAATGTCATTGTGCCTTCCTAGTCAGTTTTAAAAAGTAAAATAAAAGTGTTACTATTCAATAAGCGGAAAAGTCATTGTACAAAGCAACGATAGCAACTTTTTTCCGAACCGTTACATCTTCTTCCACCTTAAAATACAAAATGACTACTACGATGTTTGATGCGTATTATGGCTGAGTAGTTGTTGCAGCAATTTGGCCCGTCATAACAAACCTCCACCACCCACGTCAGGCTTTTCCATGATGATCAAAGACAAGGTATGCGAGGCGGATGATATGCCCCCACGATGGTTGGGTTCCCCTCCCAACTTTAAGCGTAGAGAGAGGGTTCACCTACTTTCGAGTTACTGGAGAAGTTTAAATTTCTCCTTTTTGTTCAGTATGGCTATTTTTTCCATAAATATAGGTTTCTCCAATAGGAAGAGTCAAAAATATTTTTAAATTTTTTTTCATGACATCAAAATAAAATGTGATTAATAGCGATGTAGTGAGAATTTAAGGTAAATAACAACGACGGTCAATACATTTATTAATTTATTTTAAAATTCAACGCCTCTACAAGTGCAACTGTATAAAATAACGAAATACTATTTATAAAATCGCATACATATTCTTTTGTTAAATGTTTGCATTTTGTCGTATCTACAGACACGACTTTTTTAAACACACTTTCTAAATTTAAATCATTTATCTCTCTTACAATTTTCATTACAATATTAGCTCTACGATGATTAATTTGCGCTTCATACATATAACAACCTTTTTCTGAAATATAATCTACGAAATTCTGCACAACAGTAGGCATAAAATCCGACAAATTACTTAAGACACGTAAATTTTAATTAATACATTTGACAATAAATTTGCTTAAATGATCAAAGGTCACCTTTTGTATAAGTAAACTACGATTGCATGGTTTTGTGACACTACCTCTCACAACCTTCCTTTCGTCCTTCTTCAAGCTGAATAGTCTTGTCGTTATAACTTATAGGAAACTGTAGAAATCAGTTCGAGCCATTAATCTTAATGTCCTGCAAATTGCTGTCATCCGTGATAAACTACCTCTCAATTTCTGTACAAGCCAATTTCAATTCATTCCAATCCAAAATTTTGGAAGGAATCCCTTCGTTATTTGTGCTTAATAGATGAGCTGCAGGTTCTCAATTGTTGTCAAGTTATTTCTCACATTCCAGACCAACTATGGCTTTTTTGCTAAATCATTCATTCGAACCATTAATCTTGCAAAAAACTATGGAGGAGACTATTTATACTGCTTTACGCTTGAGAGATAGATTGCTACTGACTGAACAACACTCTTCATCTAGAACTCCATTTTTCTGTTAAATTATATTGATGGTATGACGAGCAGTCAGAGACTTACGACTAATCTGAGTTTTTTATACTAGTTGTAGCTCGAAAGAGATAGTATGAAAAACGTTTAAAGGTAATAAGTCACGTTGTAGCATGAACAATTGCGTCCACAATTTATCCAGAATAACGTTCTTTGCAACAAGTATGATCGTGTGTCACGCGCGGATAAAAAAACGCTGAGTAAACAATTCTTTACAAACTATAAGCATTCATAGGTGAGATTGCAAAATGCTGACATCGTTTATTCTTGAAATTCATAATAATGTAACATTAGCATCTGTCAATAGACGTTCAAAAATGTGCAGACAGCAAAATACAAGTATATTCATGAATACACTTGTATCAATGACATTGTACTGCAACTTTTTTGTAAACATTTTACCAGACAACCACTATAACCCGACACCGAGCTTCCTAAATTTTTCTCACTACACCTTAATCAAATGAAACGTCTGAAAATTTCGTCATTCTTTTACAAATCAGCGGAAAAGTTGTCAAAAAGTTTTTGAATTCCTAAACCGTTGCTTATGTAAAACAAAGGCATCGAACAATACTAATCACATAGGTTAAAAGATATGCTTTGTAACTGTTTATCATTCCAACGCAGTTTCTTACAATTTTTACGAAATTGATTTACTGATTTATGTTCTGGGGTACATAAGGGCGAATACCATAGCTATCGAAACATGAGCCTTTGGAATGTGCACTAACGTATATAGCAACCCAATGCATACCTGGTTTTTTGTGATCATCAGTGTTAATGACGAGTGCTGTTGGTTTCATCCACACGCGTGGGATCTGATTGGATAGAAACACACCAACGGTATGCGTTGTAATTTGTGACTGGATTCGCAGTATCTTTTGGCAATTCATTACGTTCGCAGGGCTAAGATTTAAATTTATGAGCGTTATTTGAGGCACATTGATATTCTTTATGATTTAATTTTAGTGCTTGATACAAGCACTACAATTCTGATGACAAATCTTGTTAAGGTCGACAGTGAATATCGTATTGAAAAATTATTATTTAATATAGAGCTATTTTATGTAAATCGTACCACTCTTTATGACCTCTGAAGTTAATTTTACTTGCACTTCTAATATCATTCAAAATTTTAGAAGTTGCTTTTAAAGTTACTTCACCCTCATAGAAGTCAAGTCCATGGTGATGTCAGGACAACCAAATATTCTGTCGTTGCGCCTCCTTACTTAATTTTCGCAAGCAACCAGAAGGTGTCACTACACATTGTGCGGGTCATTGTGTAAAGAAACGATAGCAACTTTTTTCGGATTTGTTACGCCTTTTTTTCCACTTTGAAATACGGAATGTTGACTATGAGTTCCATTGCGATTTATGGATGATTGAGCGTACCAACAGATACTAAACCGAGAGATGATTGGTGTATGAGAGTAGTAAGTGTAAGTATATGTAATAAGTGGCACCACCTAACCTCTAACGTCAACCATGATTTGACGTGACGCATCGATTTCAAGAATATTCTTGTACTCACCGTACACCATACAATTCACAGTTGATTTTAGAGCTTGGACAAATTGAACGTTCAATCTAACGCTGCCATGTTTAGTTAGGTTTCAATAAGATTATTTGTTGGCCAATAAATCCGGTGTTAAATCGAAAGCAAAGAGACAATAACCGTTGGAATAAGATTTGCGACTAATGTGATTTTCCTTCTTAAAAGTGAACTTCAGTGTCCAAAAACAAGGTATGATAATCATCTTTGTATAAATTATTTTTTTTTTAGTCTGACTGTAATAGTTTAAAAGGAACTGGAACACCGTCAATGTATACTTTAAGAAAATTTACATTGAAATGATGAAAATTAAATAAATTTATAGTGCGATCACTATTAAAAGCTTGATTTTTACCGAAACCTATGATCATTTAATTAGATAACTGGCCTTAAATAGTATTATCTAGAGCTTTGCCATAACTACTACTTTGCATTTTTACAGCTTTTACTTCGGCTCACGTGAGCGTATATTTTGCTGTACTCTTAGACAGTGCTCTGTTTAATCTGGTATGGGCTAACAAAACAGATGGGCCTATTTGAACGCGACTCACTAAAAGATTTGCTTTTTTGATATGAGCAGAAACCAAGTTTGAAGTGTCTATGAGACAAAATGCATTGCAAAATCGTACTAATCGCATTCTTACCTTGACGCCATTCATGAGTAATTTTTTCTGGTTGCACGCATCGCAATAGACATGAATAATCACATTAATCCATTTTTTTGCTGAAAGTAGTGTATGTCACTTGACAAGTTCCGCGTTGGCATTCCAGACACCATCTATCTTTGTTGCCATATCGTCGCACCATAGTACACTTGTTAAGTTGAATGATTTGGCCACAGGTCCGAAATTCAATAAGGTTTTTAAGCACGCCCTGTAAGCATTTGCGTTGTTAGAAAGTGATACAGTTTTCTAATTAAAAAACATATTAACTTGATTAAACAAAAAATGCATTAAATTATTGATTGGTCCCGTCTTTGAGATTTTAGATATAACGTCAGCATTTGATTCTTCATCTTCATTGACGGCCAACTTGACACGAAGAGTAAGCATCGTGTGTGCGAGATAAATATATTTGTTACTGTTACCTGGTACGACAAATTTGACCAGTGAACCATCCATGAGCAATTATATCGGCTTGTATTGAATCCAGTGCGATCCCTTGATAGTCGTTTAGGTCGGTAGAGTATCGAATAAAAAAAGTCAGACTTTAAGCACTTGCACGAGTGACTGTGTAAAAAAGTCATTTTTTTAAATTTAAATTTTTAAAATATCTCTTGCAGCTTTCTGTCCCTTTCTTTTATTGTTCTTTTTTTTTTGTTTTATCTTGTTTGCGCATTTTCGTTGCTTAATTCTTTTTACTTTTACGCTCGTTACGCCTTCACTGCACAGTTCTTTGAAGCAAATTGCAACTAAAATGGTTCGTCAAGTTGTCTAAGTTTATATTCTGAACCTTCCATAAGCTTGTCTAATTTTTTTTTCAGCTTTCCTCTTCAGTGCATTAGCACACTTTATCCCACGATTGCAAAATGTCTTTTTGAAAAGTGTATTCCTAGTGGTGACGTCAGACATAATGTTTATAGCAACACAAGCGGCTTCTTTGCCAACAGCTTTGGCACCTCATTGAATGAGTGGTAAGACTTGTTGAAATACTTTAGCAAGAAACGATCTGGTACTTTCATGTACTTGTTTATTAGGAGCCCCAACGTAAATGCGCCCAACACCTCCTCTACTAATTCGATAAGTTGTGGTCAGACTTTTACCATCACTACTTTGTGCGATAAAGTAGTTCTCTTAGGGATCCATGATTTTAAATCGATTTGTTGAAAGCGAAGCGTTACCATCAGTATGGTAATGTCGAATGGTATGGGGGCACCAATCGGGTCCCTAATATCGATTTTAATAATTTGTTAAACAATTTATTTTTAAAATGTAAGGTATATACAGTGACAATTTTATTACTACTTCTTTCACTATTTGCTATACTTAACCAACCACGTCGTGATCACTCATCCACGTAGGCATCAGTTTTTTCATTTTAAGACGTTCATATGCTGCATATATGAATCACTGTCTTGCTTTGATGACCTAACTAATTTGCTTATAACAAAACAATTGTTTTAATAAGTGGGTTTTTGTAGGGTACAAAATAGTTTCCACTTTTCAAACTGATTTTGCCCGTGTGTAAGGCATACAGGAGAAGATACTTTATATTCTTTATATTCAAGGTGTTTAAAGGGACGACATATTTGCTATGAATCGTGAACTTGCCACGTCAGAACTGAGCCAATGTATAGAACTTCATCAATTCGATATGTATAAATTCTTTTAAGGATCTTAGTAATATTATTGAGACGATACTTCAAGTCATTTAATGAAATGTCACTTTGAATCCATTTAATTTCGTGAACTTCTGGTGTCTAGTGATAGTTATGTTTTTTTATATCCACCGGTAAATCATTAAAATTGCAGGGTGGTTTGACTATTCAGAATCCAACAATATTTCCTTGCAATAAAACGACGAAAAATGCTTTTGGTATGAAGTATCTATCAGCATTATGGAAGCCATTGATACTGATGATAAAATCCATTATGATGCGTCTTATGAGTATCTATATATTGAGAATTTTAAGGTTGAAAACTATTTCCTCAATGCATTTTCTATTTGACTGGCTTCTCTATTTTGCTGTTGCTGTTACTACTTGTGTCGTATTTCTGAAACTGAGAAAATAATGAGATACAAGCCTTTTTTATAATTTCTCTTAATCACAGCTAGTAACATCTTCCCACCTTCAGTGCTGCTTGAGTTTGCGTAAAATCTTTGCAAACCCCTCTCTGTAAGCGAGTATGGGATAAAACTTTTTTTTTCTTTGACAAGTTGCTAATGCTCATGCTTATGCTGTAGACAAGATTCCAATCATCTCATCTTTTATTGCCTGGATATTTCCTATGGCACATGGAGAGTTATTACTGAATCTGTGTAATCGACATGGCAAATAGTCGTTGGTAAGTTTTGCTAGGGCCAGACATTCATACTCCTTGACATTAATGACTCTAAATGGTAGAAAAACTGAGTAACCAACTCGCTTATTATATATTTTATGTTAAAAAATAATATCACCTGCATGGTTATATCTCTTGAAGATAATTTTTTTCTCGAGACCCTTGACGTACACCTTTTCAGTATCAACCAACTCGTTTTTTAAAACTCTCAGTCCTCCTTCATAAGAAACATTGCCATAATTTTAGCTTATGCCATGGAAATCGGTTATCAACCATCGATTTTGCCTTCTGTCCTGAAATGTTAAATTTTCCCACGCAAAAGGTGGCGTAGGTTAAGTACAATTACAACTGGCATGGAATCTTTTTTCCTCAGTTCAAGATACAAAATTTCTTGAAATATAAATTTGTTGTCACAGGTTTTAAAACCCTGAACGTCTACAATGTATTCCATTCTTTGGAGTTGAACAGAATGCTTCCCAGGCGAGGATGATTTAAGGAATGAATTCTATAGCAAAGTAAGCTAAAATACGTGTATACCCCTTCATATGAGGATCCAAATTTTGTACGTGCACAGCTTCAGTTTTAAAAAAGAAATAAAACTCTTATATTTAAATGCATCTTTCTGGTTTAGGCACTTTGCTTCAGCTTCTAAGAGATTGAACTTACAGCAAAATTTCATCCTTCCCCCGTGTACTATAGTTACTATTTAGCTAAATTGTTAGGTTTAGGTTAGGTAGTAATTTAAGTATAAGGACCACTATTGAATTTAAAAAAAGATTAATCTTGACACAATTTGAGTCTCATTTTTTACAAATAGTTTATTTGACATAAAAAAATTTTTACATAAATGTACAAAACTGCCTTTACAAGACATGTATATATTATTCTACAGCTGCAGTATATTTATGCTTACAACTTCTCGTGTACATTATCATCAACGTCGATCCATTCCATATTTAAATAGAACTTTTTTATACGCTTAACATTATGAAGAGCACTCATTAATTTATAGGCTTCGTTGTGATTAGTGCAAACGGGAACTTATCTTGGAAGTTTAAACGGTGGATAGTCTGTCATATAAGTGACTTCAAAGCCAAATCTTTTAAGCCACTTTTGTTGTAACTCTTCAACAACAAATATTTTTACAGCATCTCCAAGATTTTCCCGTTAAATATTTTCAATCTTTGTACACTCAATTTTTCCTGAGTCCCAGGTCAGTCTGTGATAGAAAAGTTCAAGGTATAAATTTTTATGTTTATACTTTTGTGGTAATTTACGCCAGGTAAAAGATGCTTTAAAAGGAAATACTTGTGCTTCCATATCATTAGCATTCAGAAGAAGGATAGCCAATTCTTAAAGCACGTAATTATTATCTGGTTTATCGAAACCTTGCATGTCCACAAAATATTACAGTTTACTCTATTACAATTTTAGTTGTAAAATTGCTTTTACTCAGCTCATGCAACATATGGATTAATTTATGACTTTATTTATAATGGTTGAAA
The DNA here is from genome assembly GCF_000648655.2 of Copidosoma floridanum. Next base: position 467,167 of record NW_019379717.1, read on the forward strand.
CTGAACTGAGATTAGGAGAGCCGTGACTCGGCTTTAATGTTCAGAACGGTTTAAACTAAACTGACGCTAGCATAGCCATGAATTGGCTTTATATATCTTTTACATCAGTTTCTTGACATCTCTACTCATTGAATTATACAAGCTTATGTATTATTGGCAGGGAAATTGTTATACGACTGAATTTCTTGCATTACATCTACAGGAGCATTTTTTAATGACTCGTTTTGTTTGGAACAATCGAGGATGATTAAAGGTACAGAATTCAGAAAGTGATGTTTGCCTTATGAAGGTGTAAAGTTTTTGCCATAATACGAATTTTGAGCATTAGCAAACATATTATAAGCAATGCATACTGATGACGTGTTATATGGAGATTAGGATCCCCATAAGGATAATATTGTGAATTCAAATAAAGCTTCTCATTTTTTAGACTGCAGTGATCAAACATGCTAGCGCTTACGTTCTTCTAATTTTTTTGGACGATTTTGGAGATGTCTTGATAGTCCAAATACGTTTTGATGCAAAAGAGGGTACTCATATTGTTCCCAAGTTGGAAAACTCATGGATATAAACTTATCTTTTAGTAGAGAATATAATGAACAAATTTTATGAGAATCTGACATAACCACATAAGGAATAAGCCACTCAAGCTTCAAAATTACCATTTTAAAGTCATCTCAAGTTGCTGCGGCCACGGGATCAGCAGCATTGGCATTAACTGGAGTTTGCAACATAGTATTCATATCGTTTCTTGCTCTTGTTAGTGTAAGCTCATGTTTTACCTTAACAACTATCTAACGATAGTCTTTATATATAGATTTAGCATTTATCTCATACCTTATTTCTTTAAATAAGTGACAGATGGCGCTACTTATCAAAGTGGTATTTGTTACTACTGCATTTTCATCTGCTTTAATCAATCTTCCGTAAACACGAAAAAACTTCTGGATGCTAAAAGACACAAGTCTTTATGTTGAATTAAAATGCAAATTTAATCGCTGTTGCCATATGTTGATGATGCATACGGTTGGTGAGCATAAATCTCATAGTGTGCAATAGATTCGTCAAATGCGACTAGAAACTGAATACTTAGAAGCTTATCCATTTTTTACATGACAAAAAAATATGTAATTTAGTTTCCACCAGGAATTTTTATTCTTAGATCTAGAATTATTACAAACTAAATGTTTGGATTAGTTAGTTTTTAAAGTGTCAATCTTTTTTTGGATGTTTCGATACTTTAATACACGTTTTTCTCAGACGACTAAGCACTTCGAAAGCTTGAACAAAAAAATACAAAAATAATAGTAATAATTCTGTTACTCACAATTATTTTTATAACAAAAACAATGAAGAAAGCAATAAAGTTGGTAAAGTGAATTATTAAAAAAACAGAGAAAAATTCAGTGAAGGTGATTTAACATTCGAGTCTGCCATTAGTGAAAGTGATCATGATGATACCAATTTAAATTACACTATTGGACATAAATCTCTTGATTCTGTTAAAGTCAGTAAAAACTCATCAAAAAATTTCTATCTACAAATACCTCATCAGAATCAGAAAGATTGATTAGATTCAAAGTATGGAGTACGTAAAGAAAATGAGGTGCACAAGCTTAGCAATTTACGAATGGACTTTAAAAATAATCATATTAAAATAGATAATTTTAAGTATCCAATGACTTCGGGATTAATAGAGCTACTTATTCAAAAGCATCCTAAAAAATTTCTGTTGACACAGGAGGATTTCAAAAATTACTACATAGTGTTAAAAATTTTAAATGCACACAGAAAAATGTTTTAAAAAAACTTAGCTATACGAACCCATAACAGTAATAAGTTTAATGAACTTGTTGCTCACAAATTCTATTTCACGGTTCGAAAGAACGGTGGATTGTTGCTACCTCATTATGAAACTGCTCGAATATTACATCAAGTAGATTATACACACCGGGATGATCCTAATGAATTAGTAGATCGTTTACGCTTATTATTAGCTCAAAAGTCAGCAGGAAATACAAGTTATGACAGTTAAATTATATCAATCATTAAAGAGCTTTGCAAGAGAGAAAACATACAAATATGTATGTGTGTAAATATTTCTTCAGTCTAAAAATAAGTATTGATGCATTCGGTTGAAAAATGGGTAGGACCAAGTCCAAGGTGGCCAAGGTCCTCCCGGTATTAGATATAAACTTACTGCAGATAGACAATATGACTTAGATAATAAAAGACTGTGCAATGTTGGAACACAAGAACAACCTTAAGATGCAGAAAATTATGCTTACTTCGTTGGAGTGGTTAAATTCTTTGAAAAAGAAATAGATAGCTACAAAAAGAGTTTTCATTAATTAAAGTTGATTCAAAAAACTTAAACTTAGATAACTAAAACATTGAGCAAACTGTTAAGGAACTTTATCAGGCAGCAAGGCGTAATTATCCCCATTGAAAATTCAATATACATAGTTTAGATGAGACTTGGCAAACAGACTTTGTAGAGATGCAGCTTTACGCTCGAAAAAACAAAGGGTATCAGTATATGCTCACTGTAATAGATGTTTTCTCCAAGTACGCATGAGCTGTACCGATCAAGAAAAAAACTGGTGAAGAAGTAACCGCAGCAATGCATTTAATATTACAAAAAGGAGGAGTACCCATAAATATGCAAACTAATTGCGTCCAAGAATTCTATAATGCAAACTTTTAAAATCTAATGCAAAAATATAAAATCAATTTATACAAAACTTAAAGCAATTTTAAAGCTTCTATATGCGACTAATTCAATCGTAGTTTAAAAGACTTAATGTGGGAAAAACTTAGTTTGCAATGCAATTATAAATGATTTAATTTGTTACGAATGTAAATGTAATTTTAAAGTAATAGAAAACACTGAACAATTGGTTTGAAACCAACAGACGTTGTTGCCGAAAATAAAGTATAAGTTTTGCAGAAGTTTAAAAAAATTTAAAAAAACTGTAGTAAGTTTTAATCTTAATTTCAAATTGGTGATAAAGTACGAGTAAGAAAAATCAAACAAGCATTTAAAAAAGGGTATACACCAAATTGGTCACCTAAAATATTTACAATCATACAAGTAGCAGCAACATATACAACAACGCATCATCTCAATGATTATCAAAATCAACCTATTTCTAAAGGGTTTTACGAGCAATAACTGCAGAAAACAAAGCATCCTGATGCTTACCTCGTAGAGAAGGTTCTTCAAAGATGTGGAAGTCTAATTTGAGTTAAATAGTTGGGCTTTGACAACGTCCACAACAGCTGGATATACAACAATAAATTACAAAAATGTATCTGCTATGTTGAAAAGTTTTTTTTTTAATATTTTNCTTGTATCAAGAGTACCGCTATCTATACAAATGCGCCTATTGATACAATGATTTAAGTGTATCGACGTTCGCTTGTATACCTGTTGGACATATTGAATTCTAATTTACCTACAAGCATTAGAGTCACATGCCTACATAAAAATAAATAACAGCTCTTCAAAATTGTTTTGAAAAATATTTATTCCACTTAGAATATTTACAGACTCATGCATAAAAGTATATCATCTGTTTACCATTGTACACTACAAGTAATTTAAATTTATGTACAGCATCTTATAATTCATTTAAAAATTCTTTATTCTCTAAGAGTGCAGTACATATTTTGTTTGGCAGAAAAACTTGGTACTTATCTGACAATCCAGTAACTAACTTATTCTATACTTAGTTTTCACCTTTTTTAACTTAATTACCTGATAAATTTGATTTGAAACCACATCGGGAACCTTCTTTGTAGGTAGAAAATTATTGTTTGCAATTTTATTTAATGCTGCGAGATCCATCTGTAATTCAACCATAGAAGGAAAAAGTATTTAATACGATTATGTACGTAAAAATTATATAAGTAATGTATGCAATCGTGTCTGTTAACCAACCTTTAGATATATCGACGTTTTTGGCTTAACGGTTCACTTGTAGAGACATGTACCAAGGAAGACAAGACGATGGCTCACTGAAAAGCTTCTGTGGTCTTACTGGAGATCTATTCACACCCCCGCTTGCGAGAAGAATGAGCTCTGCCTGCTGCAACACCTCGAATTTTGATGCTACCTCTTTCACTTTCAGTGGCTGGTCTGCGGCTTCCCCCTCCACTCTCAGCTATTTATCTGCGCATATTCCTTTAGCTTCTTATTCTTCGATCTAATTGGCTCCCCCTCTTTTCTGTTTTTTTCTATTGGCTGCTTCCATTGCTTTTATGCTAAAATGACCCTATAATAGAGTATCTGTGTGGACTGGTCGCAAAAAACGTTTGACGTCATGTGCACCTAAAGGAATTTTGGTTTATTTTTCTATTTAAAGCTGATGATGACGTAATTTAATATTTTTTTGCATACGTATTACACTAGTGTTTTTTTACAAACATGTGATAAAGTCATTAAAAGTTATCGTAGCTATCGCAACGAAATTTGTAACACCTTTAGCTTTCTTTAGTTTATTTTAATTTTGTATCTTTATACTATACATTTTGCTCCTTAATCCCACAATTCTTGAACAAACATGTTATAAAATCATCGAAAGTTATCGTAGCTATCGCAACAAAATTTGTAACACCTTTAGCTTTCTTCAGTGTATTTTGATCTTGTATCTTTATACGATACGTTTTGCTTCTTAATTCCACAAATTCTAACATGATCTTTCTATTACATTTATCCTTTATCAACAGAACAATTTTTTTATTAATACTAGGAATGTTGAATTAATTATCAGAACGATAGTCTGAAGTATATCATTTCCCAATATTTCCACGCATAACATTAGAAATTTTTTATTTAGTTATTTTGCTCACAAGACTATCAGTGTCTGTGTATAAGAATTCACAGTGATCATTTTTTTTACTTCTTATAAAATCATAATAAAATTTATAAACGATTGTCTTGAAACGATCCAAGACACTTAATCCCACATATATTTTTTAATGGATACATCAGTCCGCAACAATTGTATAGCTACCAACTCCGCGTCAAATCTGTCACGACTAAGAAAATTTGGTCGTGCAATGCAAGCCTCAGCACCATATCTACTATTTCACTTATTAACAAGTTTAACATCAATGCATTTGCGTTTTTTTTCCATCGTTTTCCCATACACAGCATTGTTAAAAAACTCAAACAACATCTTCTAAAACTCATTCTACTCATTTTAACGCTTTTAACTGTTTAAATCTATATATTTTTTCAACCAAAACTTCAAATAAACTGTATTGCTCTGTGAATTTTTGTTATTTGGAGCCCCTGACTTACAGCTTGCTTAAGTGTGTGATAATGTATTACTTAAAGTTTTTTATCGTACAACGTAGGCATTAATTCTTTTTTTTGAAACCTGAGGGTACTGTATGATCAACAAAGAAAGGTAAGTCCTTATGAGCATTGTTAAGAGTTTTCAGATATTCAAGATCAACTTCTAATATACAACCAATTTAAGCATCATCTGCCACGTTTAAAATTCACAAGTTAATATTTTGTGCCCATTTGAATCCTGCATAAGGTAGTAGTTCAGTCATAGTTCACCATACAAATTGATAACATTATGAGAAATTAAGTATTTTTCATCCCTGTTTGCTTCATAACCTTCTTTGACCTAGGGGTTGTTGGCTTTTACGTATCGACTGGAACATTAGCTTATTCCACTTCCTATAAATTAAACTCGTTCTATGTCTGTCAGCAATTCAAGTTTTGCCTAAAAAAAAGGTACATTCTGTTGAAGCATATTTTTAACTTTGGTAGAATAAAATCCTTAATGAGAATTCATTACCAACCTTTGCATATTTTAGCATAGCGCTTCAAGTTAGGCTAGGTGTTAAATAATAATGAGATGGGTCTAGTTTGTATGTTTCGATACAGTTATTTTAAAAGTTTTTTAATACTTCCACAAGCAGTAAGACATCATTCTTTTAATAGAAGTTAGAATACTGCCCAAAAGTATGTATATGAAAAGTGTTCTATATATTTTTTACATGCTTATACTCTTAATCAGTCCCTATCAAAAATCTCAATGTTAAATTTGCGCTGAATCAACGTTGATTTAAGAGTTGAATCAACGCTGATTTAACGCTAATTCAACGCTGAATCAACGTTGATTCAGCGAGCACATAAACACTAAAATTAGTCGTAAACTACAGCGTAGATTCAGCGTTGATTCAGCATATATTCATCATTGATTCGATGTTGATTAAGCGTTGATATTTTATTTTAATATTAGGTAAGAGGAGTTTGTTTTAGCAGAAAAAAAAAGTCAGTTAATGTTATACTGTATGCTATTGAATTTTCAGTCAAATGAGGTGTAAGTTTTTTTTTTTTCATGATAAAAAAATACAGGAAAATGAGAATTCCATACGTCCAATAGGTATACAAGCGAACGTCGATACACTTTAATCACTGTATCAATAGGCGCATATGTTTAGATGACGGTACTCTTCATACAAGCACTCTCTATTACCATCCGTACATGCCCTTTCTTAATATACATAATATAGAAAATACTTGATAATATAAATCCACATAATTTCTTTTTCAAGAGATTTTCCTTTGGAGAAATAATTAGGAACAAGAAAAATTCCTTCCCGGGTGCGAATCGAACACACAACCTCCTGTTTACTAGACAGTTGCTCTACCACTTGAGCTACCGAGGAGCTATGCACTCACTCGCACCGTAAGTTTAGATATGTTCTTGTTCTCAATTCTTAAGATGTCTTTCACCTAAGCTCGATATTGTAGGCATGTGACTCTAATGCTTGTCGGTTAATTAGAATTCAATACGGCCAATAGGTATACAAGCGAACATCGATACACTTTGATAATTGTATCAATAGGCGCATATGTATAGATGGCGGTACTCTTCATACAAGCACTTTCTATTACCATCCATACATGCCCTTTCTTGATATATAAGATATAGAAAATACTTGATAATACAAATCCACATAATTTCTTTTTCGAGAAATTTTACTTTGGAGAAATAATTAAGAACGAGGAAAAATCCTCCCCGGGTGCCGATCGAACACACAACCTCCTGTTCACTAGACAGTTGCTCTACCAGTTGAGCTACCGAGTACCGCCATCTATACATTTGCGCCTATTGATACAATGATTAAAGTGTATCAACGTTTGCTTGTATACCTATTGGACGTATTGAATTCTAATTTACCGACAAGCATTAGAGTCACATGCCTTCAATATCGACCTTAGGTGAAAGACAGCTTAAGAATTGAGAACTAGAACTTATCTAAACTTACGGTGCGAGTGAATGCACAGCTCCTTGGTAGCTTAAGTGGTAGAGCAACTGTCTAGTAAACAGGAGGTTGTGTGTTCGATCCGCACCCGGGGAAGATTTTTTCTCGTTCTTAATTATTTCTCCAAAGGAAAATTTCTTGAAAAAGGAATTATGTTGATTTGTATTATCAAGTATTTCCTATATCTTATTTATTGAGAAAGGGCATGTATGGATGGTAATAGAGAGTGCTTGTATCAAGAGTACCGCTATCTATACAAATGCGCCTATTGATACAATGATTTAAGTGTATCGACGTTCGCTTGTATACCTGTTGGACATATTGAATTCTAATTTACCTACAAGCATTAGAGTCACATGCCTACATAAAAATAAATAACAGCTCTTCAAAATTGTTTTGAAAAATATTTATTCCACTTATTTGACAATAGAAGTTACAATATTTTTAGCACTTAGTGAAGGTATTAAAATGAATTGAAAATGTATTTCCTAACAAATATATTAAACATCGTTAATTGGGTTACGCAATTATCAAAATTGGTTTTTCTTTTCAACTTTTTTATAGTTTTGATAATCATAATTTTTCACAAAATACACTTATTGATACAGTACACATTTACAACAATGACTATACCTTTTGGCAACTAGTGTGCATATTGTTGTAATGTGAAATTGTATTTGATTAAAAAACTGTTTGTTGATAATGACTTACCACATAAAAAAAGAAATTATAAATAAATAATACAAGAGGATAATAAAAAGTTAAATTAAGAAAAGCTTTTAATGCACTCCAACTTCTTTTTGTAATTTATGCAAATTTAGATTGATAAGCTATTTCCTCAGAAATATAGTGTCTTACCCTGCTAACTGCTATGTCTATATCATCGATCAAAAGATGCGGTTTGCAGCGAATCAACTAATTCCTTACCATTACTGCAACATAAGTTTAAAAAAAAAGTATTTAGATTATTTATCAACATTAACCACGTAATCAAGAATATTTTTTTTTTTTAAACCTACTCTTGATAACCTTTAACTTTTCGGGAGTTTTTATTTTTCTTGGCGATTCCCTATTAGACACTTTTTTTAATTTAACACTTTTCTCTGTCACGAACCTATTACATAATTTTTTTGTACTCCATAATGCCCTAGAAAAATGCTTAGCAAAAACGAAAATAGTTCCTGCTTTTCGTATATTTTTCCATGTATCTTTTCGAACTGAATGTCCGTATCCAACGTGAATCATTTCGATCTCCTAAAATAGACATAAATAGTGAATTATTAAGTTACGATTTTTACCAGAATATATGCACATGAATGTTAAAAAACAGTCGTAATAAATAATGTGATTGTCATACAGATTTGCCGCTCACTTTATCCCACTCTTGCAGCATGTTCATGCCACTGGATTCTGCGTCAGAATCTACATCATCAAAGTCAATATCTGATCCTATCGTGATGCCAGAAGATGATGATGTACTTGCTTCTGCAATATCTGTTATGTAAGAAGTTTTTTATATACGTAAATATAGTACGTTTATATTGGAAGCAGTAATCTTTAATTTATACCAAAAAACAGTGAAATAAACAAAACAACAAGTAAAATTAACAAAATTATTACCTCTAAAAAGCTCCTTCTTGACTTTGTTTTTAGAAGTAAAGGGTATCTTTTTTTGAACTCGAGGTTTATCTTTAGGATTAGCTAGTAGGCGTTTCAATTGTTCATCTTCTTCTCTAAGATACTCAAATTCCTTAAGTTTTTTTTTTAAGTCAGCTATCTCTGAGGCTGAATCCTTGTGTCTTTTGTCATGTAGCTGAGCTACGAGTAGAGGATCTATATTTTCACTGTTTTCAGGTGTTTCAGAAAATATGTATTGCAGATATATATTTATGTTGTAATAACTGAGAAGCTGTGCTACTGTCTAAATCTTTATGTCGACTTTTTTCAGAATCTGAAGAGGAATCTTCAACTCTTTTTGTAACATCAGAGTTTCTTTTATAGTTCTCTTTCCTCAGACGTTTTCCCTTATCTCTTCGAAGAACCATTTCCTTACGAGCTGCAGTAATTTTAATCATTTGTGAAAAACAAACGATAATTATTACTGTACAAATCCAACTTGAGGCAAGCAATAGGTGCACGTAGACACAAAAAAGGATTATTATATCCGATTATCACACTTACTGATATAATTGAAATGTACTTACAGCCGATAGCAAAAATTTCTATCGAACAAAATTGTTTATCTTGACTTTTTCTTCCAGCATATAGTTTTTTTTCGTGGAAGTCCGTCGAATGTTTTGGGGCACGTTTCAAGAACTCCTTGATGTTTTCAACTTCAACTATAGAGATTTCATCTTCCTCAATAAACCGCACCAGCGCGTAGGTGAAGCCAGTTTTAGCAATGGATTTATTTTCTTGATTACTTTGACCATCCTCTGACTTATCAATTTCTGTTTACAAACAAGTCGTTGCAATTAAATTGCAGCATCCGTAGTTGAACAACAAACACGATGAAAGTAATTTTAACGTCCGCGACAAGAACAACAAGTAGAAAAACTCGGGGGTGTACTTCAAACTTTAACACTACGAAAAAATCTGATTATCCCGAACAAATTGTATAACTTGTTAAGAACACGTTGGCACATAGCGTGGTTGGGCCAAACTTACTGCTTTACGCTAGACAAGCACACATAAAAATTAAGGTTTATTTAGATTGCGACTTGCGGCAATCGTGGCGCTTGAAGGCTGCATAGTACGCTAGGACTGTTTAGGCCTATTCTACAATAATCCTGCACTAAGCTGCGCTGTAGTATATACATTTATAAAGAAGGTGAAGGACCCTTTTTATGCTCAAGCTAAAATGTTCTAACACTTAAACTCTTACAATACATTAGAGCTGTATAGTTTTCTCCTTCATCTACTTTTTTTGCCTCTTATCGTGCGGAAAGTTCGTATCGTGCAGCGTTGAGATATAGCTCCAGCCAGATTTGGGATTCTCTAGGACTCAACCTCTCAGACGTGGGGAATCACTAGATCCGAAAAAATATAGTACCAAACGTAAAGTGCGAACTTTAAATGAGGTCCAATAACACAAGTGTCTATAACCTAGTGACCTGGGTTTCTAACTAGACACTCTATTCAATAAATGATTATTAATAAATAACATAAGCACCTATCACCTGATAACCCAGGGTGCTTGCTGGCCACTTTACTGAATTAATAATTATTAACTAATGACACAAAAGCCTATCACTCAATGACCTAGGGTGCTTACCAGCCACTCATTTAAGTAAATAATTATTAATAAAAAATACAAGCGCCTGTACAACATGTATCCCAATATCAGGGCCTTGCCCATGCCCTTTCGATTACTTCATATATTACAATACTGGCCAGGCCCTGCCCACGCCGCGCCGCCTGGCCAGGGCCTGGTGTTCAGCTACGGCTGTCTAGCGGCCATTTTTTGTCGGATGGTTTTGGGAGCACTGGGCGTTCGCACATGCACAAAAATGCATTGACGACATAAATTACACGTCGTGAATGGCTTTCAAAAATTACATTAAATACATACATTCACGACGCATCGTAAATAAATTTCCTACACGACATAAAATACACTACCCACCACTGACCTAACGTTAATAATATTTATTTGTTTATACTATTTGTACTAGTCTAATTGTATAAATAAAACGTGAATTTTAAAGCATAATTTACGTGCAAACGAGTGCTGCATGAGAAATGGCTGTATTTCTAATAATTTTTATACAAATAAAGAGTTAATTTCTTGCAGCACCCAAATGGTTTTTAATTAATAAAAAAAAAAGTAATAGACGCACAATTTAACTAAAAGAAGATTTAGAACGCGCAAACGAAGACAATTAACTTGTTATATTTATATTATTATAATGCATAGTCTGGGTGTCCAGTTTACAAAGCTCTTTTATTTCTTAAAATATGCACGTGGGCACACTTGTTTTTCCTTCCGCCATGACTATTTTTTGACTATTTTTATGTTTCGTGTAACTGCCGTGGGAATATTTAATACTCTAAATAGGACTGTGCTCGATTGTGTCTAATTTCTTTTGAAAAGTCTGTACTAACCCCATTTACTAAAAAGAACAATAAAAAGCGTTTCATGTGGTAAATTTTAATTGAAGATGCCACGAGAAAGGAAAAGATACTTTCTGTACTTTGAAAAAAATTTTAATCAACTGCCTAAACATGCAAGATCTAGTTTTGGTGATGATGACTTATCTAGCTCGGATGATGAGATGGTAAAGAGACTATAATTTTTTGATAAAAATATGTACAATAGTTTCATGATCAAACAATATCTGAAAACATCATAGAATTGACCTTGTTTTTATTACAGAACTTTTTTAATATTTTTGGAACTCACAATCCTGAACATGTGCACCGCACATAGTTATTTGTACATGATGTGTTACATGATAATGAGGCTGCAGTGGTGTGTATAAATTCACATAATTATTTTAAAGATTAAGTGTTTTTATGAGCCTACCTTACTCAGAAATAATTGACTTTCCTTCCAGCCATCCAGTTTGGAGGTAGTGCATGAGGGCAGTGATGGTATTAGTGTGCATCATGCGTACGAGCAAGACTACGATGCTGACATTGATGATTATAATGATGGTGATGCTGATGATGGTGATATTGGTGATAATGATAATGATGGTACTAACGATAATGATACTAGAAATACCAGCTGGCATGACAGCCAGCAAGTGTATCGTAATGAGCATCTTGGCTATTTTTCATCAAGTAATACACATCAAGAAACTATTAATTATTACTCGGAAGACGACATACTAGTACCACTGCGAGAGCGCCTTGTTAGTAATACTAATACTGCTTTATGAAGGATTTTTTGTATAGGAAAAGTTTTTTTAACATAGTCAAATACTGATTTGATTTGTCATAAATCACAGAAAAGTATGGTTGTACAGGAAGCTTGCGTTACTATGTTTACTTGTAAAATGAAAGTTTTTTCATTAGCTTATTATAATATTAGATATAAAATAAATATAATAACGATCATAAGGACTCTGATATGTCGTTGTCACAAGAATCAAGTGATGAGCCACTAAGTGACAGCTCAGATGACAATGAGGGCCCCGAGGAGCAAAAGCAAGACTTACTTCATAAATTTTTAGCAAACGACAATAATAATAGTGTTGTGGAAGCATCATTCACTGTAAGAAAATGTGGAATATCACTTTGTAAACTAAAGTATTCAATAACCCATTCTCTATCAATAACTGCTATACGTGATTTATGCAAAATGTTGAATAGTTTTGTGGATAGTCCAGTCATTCCAGACACAATATATCGCATTGATAAATTGTTCAACAATTTTAATAATGTTAGATTTCATTCTGTGTGCATTGATTGCAAGGTTTATCTTAAAGAATTTGATAAAAAAGAAGTCTCTGTCAGATGTTCATCATGTGATAAGAAAATTCAGCTGAAGGGATCAAATACAAATTTTTTCATAACTTTTGATATAAGTGATCAAGTGAAGCACTTATTAAAAACAAATAAAGAGTATTATTATTATGTTGTTCAGAACAGGCAAATCAGTAATAATCAGATGAAGGACATTTATAATGGTGTGGAATATAGGAAGTTTGTTAATAAGCTCACGCTCCAGGCTGAAGAAATGTTCGTTACATGTATATTTAACAGTGATGGCTCGCCGGTCTTTGAAAGCTCAAAGTATTCTATTTGGCCAATACAAATAATAATCAATGAATTGCCAAAGCATGTACGAACTTCTAATCCAATAACGTGGGCCTTGTGGTTTGGCAAAGACAAACCAATTATGGATGTATATCTTTAAACTTTTGTAAATGATATACATAGTATATTAGAAACAGGGATTTTATGCAGAATTCTGAATAGGATTTTTAAGGTAAAAATGTATGCATTACTTTCCTGCGTTGATTCAGTCGCCAGAGCTCCCATGCAGGGAACCCATCAGTATAATGGGAGGTATGGTTGCTCTTGGTGTCTTCATCCAGGTGAACTAGTATTGTCTAAAAGTCGAAAAGTAATGAAATATCCGTTATTGAATTATGTTCCTGACCGAAGAAATGAATTAACGATGATATTACAAATGGCCGCAGTAGAAGACAATGGTTCTCCAATTCAGGATGTAAAGAGTTATTCTCCTTTGGAGGAATTGGATGGTTTTAATATTGTTGAGGGTTTCTGTCCAGATTACCTTCATAACTTATGTCTCAGAATTTGCAGACAGTTTGCAAACTACTGGTTTTCTACAGTACGCCAGCCATACTCGATTCGAAAAGATGATATCAAAGTACTAGATAGTGCTTTAAACACTTTACAAGTTGCCAGCTCAAGTGGGTCAACTCACTCGTCCCATATCTGATCGCAAGTACTAGAAAGGTGAAGAGTGGGAGAATTGGTTGCTTAACTATAGCTTAGTGATTTCACAACTTGTTCCAGATTTTGAAATATACCGTAAGCACTGGGAATTTCTGGTAGAGGCTTTACATATTCTCATAAGTGACAGTATTACCCAGGAAAATCTCATTTTTGCTACTAATCTTATAAAAGAATTTGTTTGACAAACAGAATTATTATACGGTAAAAAAGCAATGAGTAGTAATTTACATAAACTGCTTCATCTACCGCAGAGCATAGCTAACTGGGGACCATTAGTTTACCATAATGGGTATGTATTTGAAAATGGTAATGGACAAATTCTTAAACTTATAAAAGCTGCAAGAGAAGTGCTATTGCAGGTTTGTCGTTTCATAAATTATAAGTACAGTAGTCGAATCTTAGAAGCCCATGTCCAGAAAAAAGGCGATTCCCCAGCGATAGATTTCGTGGAGGCTATTAGTAGGCGTAATACTAAAAAATCAATTGAAATTTTGGCAAATAGGTATTGTAGTAAACTTAATCGTTAATGCCTCAGGGATGTAAGTTTAAGTTTTATGGAAGAACCAGAATTTTACTCTAGACTAATTAAAGACTCAGTTTTATTTACATTATGTACAAGACGTATTATTAAAAAATTCATTTGCTACTTTAAAAAGTGGTGAATTTATATCTATTATTGCATCCGTTATAGATAATCACGAAAATGAAGAGTACACTTTTTAAAAAAAAATTATTGTCGAGGACGGATTTGAAATATGCAAATCCATTAAAAAAGTAGTTACTATAGGAAACGTCGTCAACTATGTTGAAACGTTATTTTTAAACAATATATCTGTTTGCCTAAAAGTTAACGAAGAACATTAAATTGTAAATGTCCCAAATATGATTCACTATTTATGAGATTAAGTTTGTACTAAACGTGTGCCTAGTGTTACAAAAATTTTTATGTTTTTATGATTCGTGTAAAAACCATGTAAATAGGGATTTTATCAATTCATAAGTAAAAAATATGTTTCTGCACCCATTACCTAAAAACTTATCAATTTCAGCATTATATTATTGTGATGCGCAGTCATTAGTAACATTTCTTCAATTTTGAACATAATCGTAGATAATTGTACTTAGATTTATTGTAAAACCAAAGCCCATATATCATGTACATACACAAGAAAAAACCATCATGAAATCAACGCTGAATCAACGCTGAATCAACGCTGTAATTTAGGACTGATTTTAGTGTTCATGTATTCGCTGAATCAACGTTGATTCAGCGTTGAATCAGTGCTGAATCAACGTTCTAATAAGAGTTAAATTGAACATTGAGTTTTTCGATAGGGTATCTATAGATATTATTCTACCTTATTGTCAACAACTTGTATTTTAGCCAATACTAAATTTCTTATGACATACTATGTAAAATGCCAACGTATAAGCAATATTAGGACTGTGGAGATAAGGCTACCACCAAAAGAAATAGAATCCGATATTTGCTGGATCATGAAAAAAAACTGCTGACAAGGTAGGTTATGTTTGTGTAACGTATGTTAAGATAATATTATCAGTAACTATCAGTAACAATGTTTTATGCTATTGTATTTCCTTTATCACCCTTATAGCAAACAATCACAGCATATTACAAGTAAACGGCAATTATTCAATTTTAAATCATTACAACACTATTGCATCAGAACAATAACTTACACTTGACGTATATGTGCAAGTATCTGCCTTAAGTAAACTCTATAACATAGGAAGTTGTTGTCAATGACTAAACTTTTTATTTATACACATATTTATAGATTGTAATATGCAGAATGGTGCTCTACTATATGACAATTGATTTTATAATTTGGGACTTGTAACCAAAAAAAAGTTCTGTCATTACTGTTTTGATATGTAAGTTACGTTTGATGTGTAAGTCCACATTTTGTTTACGGTGTACTTTTATGTAGTACATAATGAAAGTATATTCCCATATCTTCAACAACCACGTGCAATAATACACCAAAATATATGTATTAGTGCTTAGCAATAGAATAAGTCGTTATAAGAAACAAATAAAAGTTAGAAGTTCAGATATGCTTATCAGCTTAAGATTATTTTCAATGAATTTCTTAGTTTTTGTGACAAATTTAACATGGAAAACTTCTTTTACACAATGTCTTGTTTATAAACAGAACAGCTATAGCTGGATAAAAAAAATAAATTTATATCCAGAAATCTACTTTATTTTTACTTGCCAAGTATCAACTAATCAGTAACACCATTCGTTTATTTTTCTAACTGATGAGCTCATCAATATTAAAATACTAGTTAGATTAAGCTACTTATTTTATTCCTTCAGCACTTACCTTGCCCAGTCTTTGAAAGTATATGGGTGACATATGAGAAATAATTCTAAGGTCAAATCAAAATAATAAATATTAATGCCATTTTTAGTAAAAACTCAATTTACTGAATTATGTAAGAGTTTAATGATCACACTGAATATATATATTAAATACAATTATATCTAATGATTCTACAAGCAGTGTCAAATCGTACTAGATTTAAAGGCGGGCGACGTATTGTCAGGAGATCCATACTGCCTTGGTCGCCTGATAGTGTGTGTAGGCATGACCAGGCGTGTCTCTTTAGTAGTGCTCATGCACTGCACACACCTACATGTAGGTATATGTTGCATCAGTCTTTGGACAATAACCGAGCGCACGGCGCAGACCGTTGCCATGTTGAATCTCGAGTCTCGACTAGTGGTGCTAGGCATTGCTGATTCGCAGGACACTCACTTTGTTGTAGTCATTGCGTGCAGAGCTCCGTAGCAAATCTAACTCTAAAGTACCTCAAAGGTTAAACCTCTTAAACTATTTCTCTGGTAAATTTGCTTGCCCTGACCGGCGATTATCTCTCCTTAGTGGATTTACCACCTAGATTCAATCATTCGCGAGTGCACTCGGTGAAATCTTTTGGTTTGTTATTTCCAATGCGTTTAGTTTACGTAAATCATGTGTTTGTTTAAATTATTGTGATTCTCGTGCGTGCGTGCTTATTCGTATGTTTCGTCATATTCATTCAGTTTGTAGTTCTTAAATAAAAAAAGGGTTTTTTCTGGCTTCGTGTCCTTTTTCCCTTCAAATTCTTGCGTTATTATTTAAAGCCTAATATGAAGTGTAGTGTTAAATATAGTTACATGCATGCAATTGAATTCAGTGCTTCACTATAAAGTAACTTCCTTCTTTTATACGGCGCCCGAGACACCTAAGGCAAGGTCATCGGATTAAACACGCACTATATAAAGAATACATTATATTTGAAAGTCTATTTTCATATGTTTACAGGTAAAAGAGCCAGTGATACATACTCAAATATTCCTTTCTAATTATCCAGAAGTTGATGAACCATACGACGTATTCTCAAATATACAAGTGAGTTAAAGAGTTATTCTTTCAAATAATATTCAAACCTTGTTACATGTTTTATTTAGCATCAAACTTTATTCTGCAATCTTATATTTTCTCTATTTGTATCGACTCTTTTTTGTTATGGTTTCCATGAGAGTTATCGTACATAAAATACTGACATGACCGAAAATTTATAATCAGTAAATAATAGACCATCAACAAAATTAAGACCCAAACCCTAAAAAACTAAAAATTATGTAATTTACACACGGGTCAACAGACACAAGTTAATTTTTAACGTAAATATCATCTCATTTTTCAACTACAATTAAATGTTTTCTACCACTTTAAATATTTTTTCTGGATTTTTTAATCATCTAACTTAGTTATGTATTAATATTACTTTGACTTAGTTAACAATCTTTTAAAGCTTCACAATGTTATCAAAAATTGAAATATCACTAAATATGTATGTNATGACTATAACTCCGAAAGTAAATAATAGACCTTTACAAATAAAAATTGAATTTGTATCTTTTTTCATGAGTAATATTTCAGAATTGTGAGACTTGCATGTAAACCACTGTGTCTGGGTAGGTTATAATTTATGTTCCTTTGAATCTCTTTATTCATATATATATACACTAGAGTGATATATACACTAGAGTGGTATATACACAAGAGTATATATATACACTAGAGTGGTATATACACAAGAGTATATATATACACTAGAGTGGCTTCGTGCACCTACGAGCTGAGTATGCAATGCCCCCACATTTGTAGTTATAAATACTTGATTGTTGTTAAGTTAATCTAAAAATTAATAGTTGTCGTACGATCAGAACTATAATTACGACTTCAATTTTTTCTATAGCTAACCTCAACAAACCTTGTTGGTAAAGAGATACAGATAAAAACTTTTTAGCACTTGTAGCAATTTCAATTCTAAATATGTTGCCAATTGATTTAATAATGTGGCTAAACGATAAATACTCAGTTTGTGATTTTTACTATTACTTTATTGAGTGTTATTACCTCGAAAATTCGGAGCACTCTAGAAAAATTGTTATTTTATGCACCGTGTATCAAAAAAAAAAATAAGAAAAACTATACTACGCGATGAAGCTCGTCAAGACTAATAGAAAAGCTCTGAACAAAATTTTAATTTGATGCGCATTCTCCGAGGTATTAAAAAATTAACATTAATAATTTCGGCCGATCACAGAGCGCTTAGCATCGGGGGGCGGGCTCTCAGTAATGGTAGTGTCTAATCAACTCATGATGAAGGGTGCGGTAGTGGGGAGGTGCAAAGGGGAAAATAAAGTTGGTACGCAGAGTGTAGCTTCATCGAATGCAGATAATCAGTTAGTCGTTGAACCGGGGGGTAATGCAAACACTGCCAAAAAATGAGAAAGTAGCAATAATAAAAAGGATATTAAAAGAATGCTCTTGGTAGTAATAATCTGAATAACCAATTCCTTTTTCTCCAAATTTTTAGCACATCTCTAAAATAAACTCTACAGAAAAAAAAAGGAGTCATAAAAGGACGCTGGCAAAGCAATATAAACACTTTACTCAAACTGCCAGTCCTTGAGTATAGAGAGCCAAAATAATAATTTCTCACCTTCGAGCACACTCACTGGTGACAGCTTAGTAAACTCTAAAATCTAAGACTAACTGATTGCATTGTTAAACTAAAATACCTCTTTATTTAAAAAACATCTCTTAAAATGAACGCTTCAGGTTAACTACTAATACACAAAACTGTAGACCAGGTATTGTTTAGGTGAAAATACTGCATTGCATGTTTAGCATCATCTGAGATGAAAAAAACTAAAAAAAACCACGCATTTTAAAAAATCAATGTAAATGTATATGTACATGTTGTATACGTATCTGACGTTGCAAGACTTACATAAACGATGTTTGGTACCATAATACATAACTTTTGATGATTAGCCCACAACGTTACCTGTAGGCGCAAGCTGCTATGATGGCGCGGCCGGTGTCTGGGTAGGTATCAGGCTTTTTCGGAGTCTCATCTTTATTTACACGTCATGCGCGTCTCTCAAGACGGTAAAGGAGCAGACGACAAAGAACTGACGATGTAACTCTACTTATTGAAATTTTTTTAGATGCATGGGAACATTAATTTAGAAAAAAAAAATTTCAAGCAGTTACAGCAGATACTTGTAGCTCCTTTTGTTTATACATACAGTAAATGCATAGTACTGAAGTGCAATAGAACCTTAGCATTACTTTTTTAGCCCTGAAAGGGGCTGATGGTTTTAGTTCATAATTACGGGAGTAGCTCAATGTGTCTTTCGTTGACTCTAAGAACGAGGTTGGCACGACTAATAATGTTGTTTACGGCTCGTTGCACCATACCCCGTTCTTGCACAATGTTAAAGGCGTTGATGATTCTCTCACGACAGTCTTCTTCCCCGAGAGTTTCAGTTTTGTACACGATCTTCTTTACGCAGCCCCACAAGAAGTAGTCAAGTGGGGTCAGAACTGGCGATCGTGCTGGCCATTGAATTGGACCATTTTGTCCAATCTATTGGTCGAGATAGGCCTTATCTAAGAGCCCCCTGACGTTGGCAGAAAAGTGCGCTGGAGCTCCATCATGCAAGTAGATCATAGCTAAGCGAATGTTCAGCGGGATACCTTTTAGCAAGGGCGGTAGGGTATCCCTTAAAAAATGCAAATAAGCTGCTGCGTTCAGTCTGGGTGGCAAGAATACTGGTCTAATCTGTGTTTAAATTAAACAAGTATTAAATTGGTTGTGATAGATACTAGGATTTTTAATCATTGACGTGTGGACTATACATTAAGGCTCGATATGTTTAAATGATAATTAGAAACTTACAACTCGATCACCGATGATTCCAGCCCAAACATTAATATTACAACAGTATTGGAATATTGTAGGTCGTGTAAGCCACGGATTTTCTTCAGCACAATAATGGTAATTATGCTGGTTTATCATTCCATTTCTCGTAAGGGTTCTCGTCACTTCACAAAATATAGTTCACAAATTCAGCATTGACGCGCACTTGAGCTAACAAATCTGTACAAAAGTTGACTCGCGGTTGCCGATCACGCTCTAGCAGTTCCTGCACATGACGGTAATGATAAGGATGCTTACCGCTATCAGCCATTACTGCTTGGACTTGTCCTTGGAAAACTCCCACATGACGAGCAACTACACGTATCAATGTCGTTGGGTCATTATCGAAAGCATCCAGGATCACCTCTTTCATATCAGGATTAAGAATCTCACGGGGGCAACCTCGACCAGCATCGTCACCAACAGGTAAAACACTTTCTGTTTAAAGAAATCTGCGATGAACAGCCCCAATGGTTCGAGGATCCGGATGCCGACGATTCGGCCAACGACATCAATACAAACTTGCAGCTTTATCTAGGTTTTCCTGTGACAGGTAAGAAAAGTGCACCATTTTCGTGTAGTCCTCAATAGTATAATTTATGTTCCTTTGAATCTCGAGAAATTTAAATAATGAGAGGTACATCGTGAGTTCTTTGTCGTCTGCTCTTCTACCGTCATGCGAGACGCGCTTGACGTGTAAACAAAGATAAGACTTCGGAAAAGCCTGATACCTACCCAGACACTAGTCGCGCCATCACAGCAGCTTGCGCCTGCAGGTAACGATGTGGGCTAATCATCAAAAGTTATGTGTTGTGGTACTAAACATCGTTTATGTGAGTCTTGCTACGTCAGATACGTATACAACATGTACACATACATTTACATTGATTTTTTAAAATGCGTAGTTTTTTGTAGTTTTCTTCATTTCAGATGATGCTTAACATGCAATACAGTATTTTCACCTAATTAATACCTGGTCTACAGTTTTGTGTATTAGAAGTTAACCTGAAGCGTTTATTTTAAGAGATGTTCTTCAAATAAAGACGTATCATAGTTTGACAATTCAGAGCAGCTGCGCTAAGTACACTTCTGCTGGTACCAAAAGAATCCTGCAACCCTTGTCATTTTTGTTTATGCCGTACCTTGTAATCAAATTTTTTCTTTTTTTAGTTACGCACTGAACTGACTGGCAAAAAGGTTTCAGTTGTGCTAGTATACGGAGTAGTCAACAGTAAGTGTTCGAACAGCCTTCCAGTGGATTAGTACTGACAGTTTCAGTAACACTTAAAGTTTTTGTATTTGCCCTAGTGTGTACTCTAATCATCTTTGTTTTCAGTTGTGTAGTAAATTAACTGGTCAGTTGGTCTCAGTTAAGTAATCTTACTTATGTTTCACCAGTGAGAATGCGAGGATGTGGAAAGTCATAAAATAGACTGCTCCTTTTAGTGGAACCATCATCTGGCACTTGAAAATTATGCGCTAACTCCAATCCATAGATTGATTGGTTTTCAAATTTGCAATAAGCCAACTGGTCAGTGAGTCTTAATTTTTGGAGTTTACTGAGCTGTTACCAGTGAGTGTGCTCGAACGTGAGAAATTATTATTTTGGCTCTTTATACTCAAGGACTGGCAACTTTTGTAAAGTGTTGATACCGGTTGTGTCAGTTTACTTTTTGACTCTCTGCATATAATTATGTTTTACGTTCTGTACAGATTACTTTTAGAAATGTCCTGTCAATTTGGAGAAAGTAGATTTGTTGACTAAGAGCACCAGTACCAAGAACATCCTTTGGACTTGGAATTTATGTATGGATTGACTGGTCAGTTGGTCTCAGTTGAGTAATCTTATTTATGTTTCACCAGGAAGTATGCAAAGGAGTGGAAAGTCATAAAATGGACTGCTTCTCTTAGTGGAACCATCATCTGGCACTTGAAAATTATGCGCTTGCTCCAATCCATACATTGATTGGCTTTTAGATTTGCAATAAGCCAACTGGTCCGTTAGTCCTAATTTTTTGAGTTTACTGAGCTGTCACCAGTGAGTGTGCTTGAAGGTGAGAAATTATAATTTTGGCTCTCCATACTCAAGGACTGGCTATTTGAGTAAAGTGTTTATACCGCTTTGCCAGCGTCCTTTTATGACTTCATTTTCTTTCTGTAGAGTTTATTCTGTAGGGATGTGCTAAAAATTTGGAGAAAAGCGAATTGGTTATTTAGATTATTACTACCAAGAGCATTCTTTTATTATCCCTTTTATTATTGCTACATCCTCATTCATTTCGGCAGTGTTTGCATTACCCCCCGGTTCGACGACTCATTGATTCTCTGCAGTCGAT
>NW_019379717.1:493477-504780 GCF_000648655.2 Copidosoma floridanum
CCCCAGTTTTGCTGTTATCATACGGATGATACCATCCTATGATCAATGTGTTGAAAAAATCTGATCTTAAACTAATTTTTCTTTATTATTCGTGAAAAATTTACAGCTGTAATTTATAGCTTTATTTATAGCTGAATTTAATACAATATTATATCTGTTTTATAGCTAGTTATAGCTATAAATAGAAGGTATATTTATAGATTTAAGTTTTTGACTGAGGCACAGCGTGCAGGGGGATGGATCTACGCGACAAGTTAATACTTCTAGTAAATAAATTTGACGTTAATAATTTTAGTGCAGTAATTACGGAATGAAACGTTTTACAAGTGCATATCAAAGTTAATTTATCTAGTTCACCCATTAAACGTATTATTTTTTGACATATAATCTTAACTATTAGCGATAGTAAGCAATTGTGCAAAAATAAGTAGATCAATTTTAGTTGAATCAGTAAGGAAAAGTTTGTGGGAACACAAATTTAAGTTTTAAATCATTGCTCTAAAAAATTTATAATTACTCGGCTGCTAAGAGTCAGATGATAATTATCTTATAATCACCTGAAATTCAAACTTAACAATCACCTTATATTCACCCGATTCTCTCATGATCATCACTTGATTTTCAGCTAGTTATCACCTGATGTGTGATTAATGATATTTATCTGATTACCAGGTAAAAATTGGCTGAATGTCAAGTCAATGTGTGAATATCGGGTGAACTCTGTTTAGTAAGCTTCAAGCAAAGCTCACCTGACATTAACATAATATTCAGCTAATTATCACCAGTTACACATCAGGTAAAAATCAGCTAGACATCAGATAATGATCATGAGGAAATTGGGTAAATATCAGGTGAATATCTTGCCAGAATGTTAGGTGATTATCAGCTGATTATTATCTGATGCTTAACAACCACGTAGTTATCGAACAAAAATTATGTAATGACGTAATTATGACAGTAAATAATAATAAATCTGACACTGTCTACTGTACAGTAAACACTCGATACATTTTAATTGCATTGAATTGAATTGTGCTTCTGTTGTGCGTTCAATGATAAAACACAATTGTTTTTGTAGACATAGTCATTATTAAAAACCCAAATTATAATTCACATCATGCAAATCAAAGCTTAATAATCAACATCATACGTGAGAAGACTTATCAATCGTGAATTGTCAAGTGATGCATGTACTTTTGAAATTAGTTCCTAAATAATTTAATTTTCTTGTAATTCCATAGTCAAACGTAAGACGTCATAATCATGTGATAATAAATTGAAACTTAAAACGAGATAATTGAATAAGAGGCATGTAATTAGCATGTACTTGTTTTAAACTAAGTGTCTAACTATTTACTTATGCTTCGGATCGTAACAACTTTATTTATTCATAAACTAATCATTTTTCAATCGCTGTTGTTAAATATATATTGTTTAACTTTTTGAGTTAAAAAAGTATTTCTTTAATTAATTACTCGATTTAAGATATTTATTTAAAATGCCATGCTCCTTATGTAGGACACTATCTCAACTTTTATGCAAAACTATTCACAACCGATTAGTGTGTATTTAAGTGGCTACATCATACGTGCGTCTAAAAGTATGTCTAATGCCTATGCTTATTTAGAAAAATGTATGTATTTAGTTTAATTATGTGAATAGTTATTACTTATGCTATAAATAAAATTCTCTATGTAAGCTTTTTCGGAAGACTTACAAATTTTTTTAAAACAATAATACGAATATAATTTATGTAATAAGTATATGTATATTTACTTTATTCGTAATTTGTAATAAAATTTTTATATTTTTAAAGGATTGTAACATTATTATATTGTTAAGTGTAAATTCTTATACTGCTATTTAATTATTAGATCTTAGCTAAAATATCAGCTGATATATCAGGTAATTTATCAGCTGACTTTTTGGCATGATATTGTACCTGATATGTCACCTGATAAATCACCTGATATATCAGCTGACTCATATAAGCAGGGAAGATGATTGGCCAGCTTTTACCACAGCAATGGATGAGGCACTACGTAGAGAAAAACAAGAAATCGATTGGATTTTTCAGCATAACAGAGGACGTTAATTTTTTGAGGTAAAACTGCTTGTAACCGTATTGCACAAGTAGTATTATAAAATAAGTCATAAGATCCTCGTATAGACATGTGATTTTAAACTTACAGATACGAACAGAGCATGAAATTTAGTAATGCAGATAAAATGTCCAATTTTGTGCGAATACTGTTTGGAAACGCTCGGCTGAATCACGACAGTACTAATCTTGTGATGATTCAACTTCACGTGGCAAATACGCTGTCACCAAAACAAGAGACTGCCGCCTTGGTACTGCGCTACGAAGATTTGAAAAATGTAGTCGAACATGCATCTGACATAGTAAAGTACCAGGAGTTTTTTGTACGGGACTACGGCTTTGCAACGTCAAAGTAAGAGAAATTTTTTTTTTTATTTCTTATTTATTGCTTGCTTTTTTCTGTTTATATCAATTGTTTCTCTATAATTTGTTTTTTTACACAATCCTATGTATTAACCGTACCGTTACACCACTATGATTATCATCATCATTATTATAACAATTCCAATTGATATATATATATATAATTGTTATATTGACTTACTTGCATGTAAACCACTTAGATTTTAGGAAAATTAAGAGACAAGTGATTTGTCGTCTTGCGCGCATGCCCAGATTAAAATGATGAGTTTCTATTTTTCTTTTTATCGATATTTTATAACTTTTCATGCTCATGAATCTTTGGAATTTGAATATGTGATTTATATATCCAATCATCATAACATTGAACAAAGAATTTTTTTCGTAATCCATAGAACCTTAAAGGGTTAACCCTTTTTTCCTCTCTTGGTAAGGCACCAAATGCACAAGCCATCTTAAGCTAATAGAAAAAGTGCTTCACACCTCATACTTATATATAGTACATAATAAAAAAACTTTAAAATCAAAGTCTAGGCACTAGAAGTCACAAAAAATTAGATTTTTTAATTTTTTGGTGTATTTTGTTGTATTTCTTCCATTTTACGGCCATGCAAACAATTTTTTTTTTTGCTTTATCTTGAAAAAGTACGTAAGAAGAATGAGTTTACTCAGTTCGTAAAAAGTTTCGGCTCGAAATAATTTGATCTGTTGTTTTTAACGTACACTTGATGAAACATCGCAGTTCTGATGAAATTACCAATATATTAATATACATCTACATGTGTTTATGTACTAGTGTATGATTGTAAGCTAACGCATAAACATGCATACACACAAATTAATATCAAAAATAAGAAACGTCAAAAATAATAGCATTGCTTGTTAAAGGGTGACGGACTTTTATCTGATTTGCATGAGCCGCGTAACATCGACAGTATTAATGAAGAATCCTTCATCAAACCAGATTTGTCAAGGTATCTGAAGGATCTTGAAGATTTCTTAGCCAATCCAGATTTTTTTTACGTTATTACTACGCTCATTGACAAAACTAAAGGCGAGATATTCTGGATGATTTTAAACTTTAGTGTTCACAATAGCCTTTCTTTTAATGCGAAAACAAATTCATTCAAGCTAGTGAATACCATCTTTCGGAGCCCTATCCTACCAGATTATCGATACGCTCTTGATAAAGTTTTAAATAAACAAGATAGTGTTCAGCATCATGCCATTTGCCACAAGTGTTCTGTCTATCTTGGAGAGTTCAATCATGTAGCAACTTTAAATGTTTGTCCTAACAGTCATGCATTGGATTTGAAAAATGCTTGTAATAGTAGTTATTTTGTCTTGATTGATCCAACTTCACAAATTTCAGATCTTGTACAGAAAAATGAGATTTTTTATAATTACGTTGTCAAAGAAAGGGAACACTCGTCTGGGATTCTAGAAGACGTTTTTGATGAAAAAGGCTATCGTAAATTTGTGAGTTCTCTACCATTAAAAGAAAAACATGGTTATGTTACCGCAGTGTTGAATACTGATGGTGCTCCTAAATTTAAATGCTCACAGTATTAAATCTGTCCTATATTTTTGTACATAAATGAACTCCCTAAAAACGTTCGGATGAACAAGTTAGTTACATGTGGGTTTTGGTTTCATAGGCATAAGCCAGACATGACCGTGTTCGTTGATAAATTCGTGGATCTGGTAAACGATGTAAATCAAAGTGGAATTCCTTGTACAATAAGTGGAAAAAAGCTTATTCTCAAATTACACGTACTCACATGCTGCGTTGATGCTGTGGCAAGAGCACCTATTCAGGGCATTAAGCAATACAATGGTTATAACGGCTGCACATGGTGTTTACATCCAGGAAAATATGCAGGAAAAAGTATGCGGTACCCTTTAACAAAAGAGTGGATTCAGAATCGTGATTCAAAAAAGACGATTGAAGCGATGCTGGCAGTAACTGAAGATGGTACTGTAACTGACGGCGTAAAACTTCCGTCACCCCTCAAAAATTTAGATAGTTTCGATATTGTCAAAGGTTTTATACCTGACTATTTACATTGCTGCTTAGGAGGTGTAGCATGCCAATTTTTGTCATATTATATGCAACCTTTAAATGAAGATAATATTATTACGTTGAATAAAATGATGGAAGAAATAGCAGTGCCAAACCAAATAGCACGCTCAAGTAGACCAATAAGCTGCAGGGATGATTGGAAAGCAAAAGAACTTGAGAACTTCATTCTCAATTACAGTGTACCCATACTTTCTGCTGTCCTGTCGAAAGAAAAGTTGAATCATTAGATGCTGTTTGTAGAAAGCTTATATATTCTACTGCAAGAAAAAATAAGTATATACGAGTTAAATAATGCTGACAAAAACTTACACGCTTTTGTTGCAAGAACAGACGAGTTGTACAATATAGAAGCAATGACTCACAATGTACGTCAACTGCTGCACCTGTGTAAAAGTGTCTTAAATTGGGGACCACTCTGGTGCAATTCAACGTTTTGCTTTGAATCGGCCAATTATTATTTACTTTGAGCAATAAAATGTGCAAAATGTGTTACACAACAAATCGTCAAATATATAAATATAAATCGTAGTTTAATGAGTGTAGAGGAACATGTAATTTCTCATGCATCTTGGAAACTCATTAATTATTGTAATAGCATGTTAACGACAAAACCCAAAATATCAATAGAATATCCAACACCGGTGAAGGTGATGATGTGGAGGACGACATACTTGTAGCTGAACAATTTTCAGAACAATCAGATTTTTATTTGAAAATGGTAAAATTAGGTTGCTTATTTGAATCCTGTAGTGTGAACAAAAAAAGATTCAATAACTCGTATGCTCAATTGAAAGATGGTTCTTTTATCAAAATCGTCGGATTTATAGTGGATGATAGTAGCAAGCGAGAATTTACCGTCTGTCACGTTGTAAAAACGAGACTTTTTCCAAAAAATTACAGGTTCTTATACGTCATTCAAGACATTGGACATGAGAAATTAGTAATACTAACAGATAATATACAGAAAGTTTGTGTGCATAGGAAACTTAAAAATATCATGTACTTGTGTGCTGTACCTAATATGCTACACTATTAGACAGCTTTCTGTTAAAAAAATTACGGAATTATCTCATCGACATCATGTAAAAATTATGTAACTATCATGTAAGAATGATGTACCAAATTTAGTTATTAGGAAGTTTTTCTAGATTCGCAATTTGATGCAAATGTTTATAATTTTTAGCAATAGTATTTTTCTTCATCATTCCTAACAATGTTTTTACATGATGCCTAATTACATTATTGTTTTGAATTAAATTTAATCTCTTGTTAACGGCTTCTTGATCGTTATATATGTATATAATTGTCTATGTTTTGGTACTTCGCTCTCATCAAATTTCACAGTATTTAAAGTAACATGACAAATTTTTCCTTGAAGTTTAATCTTATAAACAGATTTTTCTTTTTGTTTGATTCCGTTACTCATGAAAGATGCAAAACTAAAGAGATTATTGTAATATCTAAGAAGTATTCTGAAATTGTTATCAGTTAATACAAGTTTTCTCAATTTTTTGTTATATTGACTTAAAGGAACTAAACCAATTTTTCCTTTGTGGCAACATTTAGACTTCTTACTTTCTTTTTTCCAAGACAGTGCAGAACAATACTTACATATATAATTCATTTCACCGTAACAAATTGATTCTATAAACTGATGATCTTTATTCGGTTTATTTATACAACCAATCGGTTTATTGTCATTATTTATAGTAACTGTGAGAATTTTTTTTTAAGTTTTTTTTCATTTGTTTTAATTATTTCATTTTGTTTCGATCAAACAAATAAATAATTTCTCATTTTTTTTTAATACCTTTATTTTCAAAATTTATCATTTTGCACGTACCAGAATCAACTACTCCTGAAAATGATATATTTATTTTTAAATCATTTGTCACAATATTAAAACGCATAAAATAATTCAAATTAATAAAGGCGTAAAACTTCCGTCACCCCTCAAAAATTTAGATAGTTTCGATATTGTCAAAGGTTTTATACCTGACTATTTACATTGCTGCTTCTTGAAAATTATGCGCTAACTCCAATCCATAGATTGATTGGTTTTCAAATTTGCAATAAGCCAACTGGTCAGTGAGTCTTAATTTTTGGAGTTTACTGAGCTGTTACCAGTGAGTGTGCTCGAACGTGAGAAATTATTATTTTGGCTCTTTATACTCAAGGACTGGCAACTTTTGTAAAGTGTTGATACCGGTTGTGTCAGTTTACTTTTTGACTCTCTGCATATAATTATGTTTTACGTTCTGTACAGATTACTTTTAGAAATGTCCTGTCAATTTGGAGAAAGTAGATTTGTTGACTAAGAGCACCAGTACCAAGAACATCCTTTGGACTTGGAATTTATGTATGGATTGACTGGTCAGTTGGTCTCAGTTGAGTAATCTTATTTATGTTTCACCAGGAAGTATGCAAAGGAGTGGAAAGTCATAAAATGGACTGCTTCTCTTAGTGGAACCATCATCTGGCACTTGAAAATTATGCGCTTGCTCCAATCCATACATTGATTGGCTTTTAGATTTGCAATAAGCCAACTGGTCCGTTAGTCCTAATTTTTTGAGTTTACTGAGCTGTCACCAGTGAGTGTGCTTGAAGGTGAGAAATTATAATTTTGGCTCTCCATACTCAAGGACTGGCTATTTGAGTAAAGTGTTTATACCGCTTTGCCAGCGTCCTTTTATGACTTCATTTTCTTTCTGTAGAGTTTATTCTGTAGGGATGTGCTAAAAATTTGGAGAAAAGCGAATTGGTTATTTAGATTATTACTACCAAGAGCATTCTTTTATTATTTCTTTTATTATTGCTACATGCTCATTTTTTTCGGCAGCATTTGCATTACCCCCTGGTTCGACGACTCCTTGATTCTCTGCAGTCGATAAAGTTTCACTCTGTGTACCAACCTTTCTTTCCCCTAGGCACCTCCTCACCACTGCACCCTCTATTATGAGTCGATTACACACTACTGGCACTGAGAACCCGCCCCCCGACGCTATGCGCTCTGTGATTGGCTGAAATTATTGATGTTTATTTGTCAATACCTCAGAGAATACTCTTAAAATTAAAATTTTGTCAAGAGCTTCTCTATCATTCTTGACGAGCTCAGTCGCGTAGTATAGTTTTTCTCACTCTTTTTCGAAACACGGTGAATATATGGGTCATTTCTCAAAGACTGCAATATTTTAACGCCCTGATGAATATTTTTGAAATAAAAGCTCCAAGGCTCTACAGTCATTTTTCGAAAACCTATGTTCATTTAATTGCAAATTTATTTAAATTTTAAAAGAGTGTCTCGGTAATGCCTCGCGTGTTTATACCGTAACAATACTTTTTTTACGATTGTGAAGCACCAAGTCAATTCCTTAACGAAATTTTGTGTGTCATGTCTAATTCCCAGACCCCTTTGTACACTATAGGTATCTATTTGATAATTTTGAATTCCTTTAGGAATAGGAGTGGTACGGTCATGATCGCTTACTTTACCGAGAAAAACGTATTGTATTTGAAACGATACAAATAGCAAAATTCAGATGTAGGTCAAAACAAATATTGACAGTGTTCTTGTACCCTCTAGAATAAAAAATGGTCAATTCCTATTGTTTAAAAATTAATTGTTTGCTGAAATTCAATTGTTTCTTGAGCACAATTTAAAAGTGTAAAAAGTAGGCCTTGCATTTAAAACGTTCTAAACTTAAAAACAAATTTTTTTCCGTTTTAAGGCTTGAAACTTTGAAATTATGTAAATAAAGTGTGTCTATTGATTTACGATAAAAAAATACTAAGGTTAACCACTCTATTTTTCAAAAAATCGATACAGAAAATTAACCTATTTAACCGCAGTCTTATGGGATTTATTACTAAAATGACTATAACTCCGAAAGTAAATAATAGACCTTTACAAATAAAAATTGAATTTGTATCTTTTTTCATGAGTAATATTTCAGAATTGTGAGACTTGCATGTAAACCACTTAGATTTTAGGAAAATTAAGAGACAAGTGATTTGTCGTCTTGCGCGCATGCCCAGATTAAAATGATGAGTTTCTATTTTTCTTTTTATCGATATTTTATAACTTTTCATGCTCATGAATCTTTGGAATTTGAATATGTGATTTATATATCCAATCATCATAACATTGAACAAAGAATTTTTTTCGTAATCCATAGAACCTTAAAGGGTTAACCCTTTTTTCCTCTCTTGGTAAGGCACCAAATGCACAAGCCATCTTAAGCTAATAGAAAAAGTGCTTCACACCTCATACTTATATATAGTACATAATAAAAAAACTTTAAAATCAAAGTCTAGGCACTAGAAGTCACAAAAAATTAGATTTTTTAATTTTTTGGTGTATTTTGTTGTATTTCTTCCATTTTACGGCCATGCAAACAATTTTTTTTTTTGCTTTATCTTGAAAAAGTACGTAAGAAGAATGAGTTTACTCAGTTCGTAAAAAGTTTCGGCTCGAAATAATTTGATCTGTTGTTTTTAACGTACACTTGATGAAACATCGCAGTTCTGATGAAATTACCAATATATTAATATACATCTACATGTGTTTATGTACTAGTGTATGATTGTAAGCTAACGCATAAACATGCATACACACAAATTAATATCAAAAATAAGAAACGTCAAAAATAATAGCATTGCTTGTTAAAGGGTGACGGACTTTTATCTGATTTGCATGAGCCGCGTAACATCGACAGTATTAATGAAGAATCCTTCATCAAACCAGATTTGTCAAGGTATCTGAAGGATCTTGAAGATTTCTTAGCCAATCCAGATTTTTTTTACGTTATTACTACGCTCATTGACAAAACTAAAGGCGAGATATTCTGGATGATTTTAAACTTTAGTGTTCACAATAGCCTTTCTTTTAATGCGAAAACAAATTCATTTAAGCTAGTGAATACCATCTTTCGGAGCCCTATCCTACCAGATTATCGATACGCTCTTGATAAAGTTTTAAATAAACAAGATAGTGTTCAGCATCATGCCATTTGCCACAAGTGTTCTGTCTATCTTGGAGAGTTCAATCATGTAGCAACTTTAAATGTTTGTCCTAACAGTCATGCATTGGATTTGAAAAATGCTTGTAATAGTAGTTATTTTGTCTTGATTGATCCAACTTCACAAATTTCAGATCTTGTACAGAAAAATGAGATTTTTTATAATTACGTTGTCAAAGAAAGGGAACACTCGTCTGGGATTCTAGAAGACGTTTTTGATGAAAAAGGCTATCGTAAATTTGTGAGTTCTCTACCATTAAAAGAAAAACATGGTTATGTTACCGCAGTGTTGAATACTGATGGTGCTCCTAAATTTAAATGCTCACAGTATTAAATCTGTCCTATATTTTTGTACATAAATGAACTCCCTAAAAACGTTCGGATGAACAAGTTAGTTACATGTGGGTTTTGGTTTCATAGGCATAAGCCAGACATGACCGTGTTCGTTGATAAATTCGTGGATCTGGTAAACGATGTAAATCAAAGTGGAATTCCTTGTACAATAAGTGGAAAAAAGCTTATTCTCAAATTACACGTACTCACATGCTGCGTTGATGCTGTGGCAAGAGCACCTATTCAGGGCATTAAGCAATACAATGGTTATAACGGCTGCACATGGTGTTTACATCCAGGAAAATATGCAGGAAAAAGTATGCGGTACCCTTTAACAAAAGAGTGGATTCAGAATCGTGATTCAAAAAAGACGATTGAAGCGATGCTGGCAGTAACTGAAGATGGTACTGTAACTGACGGCGTAAAACTTCCGTCACCCCTCAAAAATTTAGATAGTTTCGATATTGTCAAAGGTTTTATACCTGACTATTTACATTGCTGCTTAGGAGGTGTAGCATGCCAATTTTTGTCATATTATATGCAACCTTTAAATGAAGATAATATTATTACGTTGAATAAAATGATGGAAGAAATAGCAGTGCCAAACCAAATAGCACGCTCAAGTAGACCAATAAGCTGCAGGGATGATTGGAAAGCAAAAGAACTTGAGAACTTCATTCTCAATTACAGTGTACCCATACTTTCTGCTGTCCTGTCGAAAGAAAAGTTGAATCATTAGATGCTGTTTGTAGAAAGCTTATATATTCTACTGCAAGAAAAAATAAGTATATACGAGTTAAATAATGCTGACAAAAACTTACACGCTTTTGTTGCAAGAACAGACGAGTTGTACAATATAGAAGCAATGACTCACAATGTACGTCAACTGCTGCACCTGTGTAAAAGTGTCTTAAATTGGGGACCACTCTGGTGCAATTCAACGTTTTGCTTTGAATCGGCCAATTATTATTTACTTTGAGCAATAAAATGTGCAAAATGTGTTACACAACAAATCGTCAAATATATAAATATAAATCGTAGTTTAATGAGTGTAGAGGAACATGTAATTTCTCATGCATCTTGGAAACTCATTAATTATTGTAATAGCATGTTAACGACAAAACCCAAAATATCAATAGAATATCCAACACCGGTGAAGGTGATGATGTGGAGGACGACATACTTGTAGCTGAACAATTTTCAGAACAATCAGATTTTTATTTGAAAATGGTAAAATTAGGTTGCTTATTTGAATCCTGTAGTGTGAACAAAAAAAGATTCAATAACTCGTATGCTCAATTGAAAGATGGTTCTTTTATCAAAATCGTCGGATTTATAGTGGATGATAGTAGCAAGCGAGAATTTACCGTCTGTCACGTTGTAAAAACGAGACTTTTTCCAAAAAATT